>JAQFZW010000087.1:0-123192 GCA_034687055.1 Heteromurus nitidus | reverse complement strand
GAATGTCTGCCATTTCCCTCAGTATATACGCAAACATTTCCCCAGCAAAAAACGCGCATTTTATGTGTGGAATGTCTACCTGGGTAGCTTGAACAAGTTGACCTAATTCGAAAGGAAGAGGTGTACCATATTCATCACTCTGAGGAAGCCTCCATACAATCCCTTCATAGAATTGTGGATAAACATGGCTACGGAAGAAATTCTGGAGAGAATTCTCTCCTGATTGTTCCCCGAACGCAGTTGGCGTTGGCATTCGCCATTTTGAGAGCAAAATAAATAAATCTTGTAGTGTTGTCAAATTTTCGTATATGTTTTGACGTCATTGTTAAAACGACTGACCAAATCAGTTTAAACATTAAAGTTGTATGCAAATTCGAAATTATTTCCAAAAAAAGACAATCTAGTTCTCATCACGGAAATGTTAGCCATAAATTTAAGGATTGATTGGAACGTATATTAAAGTTGTGTTTTGTTGTTGTAAGAATGTTCAAATTCATGTTCAAATGTATGTACAAAGGGGCCTTTCAAAAACAAAAATGGATTCATTCTAAGAATATCGCTAAAAAGAAGGGTGTATGCATTGTCCATACTTTAACCTGGTAAAAAAATCCCCTCCAATAATATTTTCCGAATTCTCTTTTCGTAGACCATAGCTTGTTTGGGTTGCAATAAAAATTTAAGTGGGTCTGGTAAGTATTAAACTGAAATTGATAAAATCATAAAAGACATTAATTTCATTTCCAAATTCAAAAATCCTTGGATTAAAATTTGTCATTTTTATTATTATTATTCCAGGTTGCGCTGGACTCGGCAGCATATACAGATGCGAATCTGATGAGTCGTGCGAAAACGAGACGCGAGGAGCATGCTACAAGATGCAAAACTCTGGTTGTAACGAGGACGAGGATGAATGCTGCTGTGAACTTCCAAAGGCACGTGCCGTCCCAATTCAAACCACATTGTTTCGTATTATCGACGACATGGTTTAAATATAAACTCAAATTCACGTACATACTTTAGTGCATGCTTAAAGGTGACAGATATTGAGAGGTCATGATTCCATGTGTTTGTCTCATTAACTTTATTAGTCGCGACTTGAAAATTCGAATAAATTTTAAAATGGCCGGATTTCTCTTGACGGACATTATTTATGAATTATATAAGATGTACATTTGAAGTTAATTGTTTTACTTTCTCACTCAAACTTTAAAATGTGTTATTTCAATTATTTATGTTTTATTTTCTAATTTTAATTCATTTCAAAAACTACAATTGAAACCGAAATCACGTTGAAATAAAAACTGAATCTCGATTCTGTAATTTAATAAAAATAAATCAAATTGACTGCTCTACTACCTTGATTAGGAGAAGAGTATAAAAATTGAAGCGTAATTTCATTTTATACCTTTTATTTTTTATGCCGACTTTCATGTTTTTCTTTTCGATGCAGTTTGACTTCGTTACCAAAGTCGAGTGAAATGAATACATTTTCAGAGGAAGCATGCTATTTTAAGGAGGCTAGTGTTTTGTGGCCACTTTTTAATGAATGGAATGGAATTCTGAAGGCATTTTTTTTCTACGAGAATATTCCGATACCCTTATTCATCCAATGTGAACATGAGTTGGGTATTAAGGCTCACTTTATTGGTGAGGAAAAAATGCCAACAAATTCAGGAAATTTCCTTCAGAGTTCGACAAGGCAATAAGATTCTCTCTGCCACAATAAATCCCATTCTCCTCCTCCTCCTCCTCCTCAGGTTAGGTAGGAAGTAGAGTTGCTACACAATGAAAGAAGGTATGTGTACTCCATCCCAAATAATTACGCATGAACAGCCTTTGACTACTTTCCGTCGTTTTTATGAACGTGGACCACATTAAGTGTGTGATGATGATGATGGTGAACAAACAATTTTGTCTCAATGAGTGGCAGTGCTGACTGACAAGAAATCTTGCATGTTTAATTTAAATTACTTAACAAATGGGAGTTCCCTTTTCTCCTGAAATGGAACAATAAACAATATTTGGCATGATGGAGACTGGAGACACATCTCATTTTCTTTCTTGTATGGTTTCCAAAAAAACCGGTGGACCAGATCTCATTGTCAAGAAGGAAATCTACTCGAGAATTTGGCGAACATAAGCATCTCATAATAAAATTAACGCATTTTGGAATAGACTTTTATGCCGGGAATAGTTAATGCACACTTTCCATTCTTCTTTATGGATCAAATGTTCGGAGGAATGAGAAGAAGGAATTGAAATTATATTATGCGAATTTGTTGTCGAGAATTATTCATGTTATGTATTGCGCCTTGAACTTGAAACATGTTATCAGGATGAGTTCAACCTGAAGATGAGAACCAGCCGAATGAAAGGTGATTTTGAAAGAAGAACAAAAAATTCGAAGCTCCCCACACATATAAATAAATATAACAGCAACCACGTAAGTTCCAGCTAATTTCATTACAAAACAAATTACCTTTGTTTATTTCCAAAACACAATCAAATAAAACGGAACTTATTGTGAAGGTACATTTGCGCTAAGAATTAAATTCATGTCTTTGTACTCAATTACCGGACTTGTCAGTGACACACAAAGGATATAAGCAGTAGTAGGGAGTTGCGAATTGGTGGCACAACATTTTTCATTCGTGCCACAATTTGTGCTGGTAGTACATGTTTCATCCTGGTTACACTTCGCCCGACACGTCCCGGAACATTCTGCAATTGGCGCAACTGTTGATTGGAGTAAAATAATAAAAATAACTGTATTTTTATTCACTGTTTAAAATTGATGACGTTGTAAACTAAATACTTACTAATGCCTCCAGTCGAAGTTTGTCTCTTTTTACGAATGACGCCACCATGGATATGAAGCGAGAGTGCTACGAGAAGAACACAAAAAATTAAGCGCAATTTCTGCATTTTACGCTCCAGTTGGTCAAATGTGGAAAACTGAGTAATATTCGGAGATCGGTGGAGTAATGAACCTTTCTTGCAAAGACCTTTTCCTCTTCTGAACGAGCCAAGTTCTGTCGAAGAAGTTGTTCTATGCAACTGTATTGTCACTCTGACTAGGAAAACACAAGAACAGAAAATAGGTAAAACTCTTTTGCATTTTCCGTCGCATGGGAATGAATGCGTGGTGGATAATTTTTTTGTATGAATGCCAGTTCAGACAAAATAAAAACCAGATTGAACTAGACAACAGGAAATTCCATCGCCGTCAATAATATTTTCCGAATTCCATTTTGGTGTGCTTGAGTGGACTGTAATAATCCTCAAACGGGGCTCTCGGCTTAAACACAATACCTTTTTAAAACATTTTTTTCTCACTTCAAAGTTTTCATGTTTTCAAGTTTTCATACTCAATCGAGCTAAAAAATAATTTCAACAGTGTTGAAGGTGAGCCTGGTTCAAATAATTATCTACGAAATGGGATACTTCGGCTTTACATTCTCGACCAACACCACTTGAAATACGTATCCACACAAGTCCTTGTTATGCTCCTTTCTCTTTATAAGAGTCCCACATTGTCAGTACAAGCACAGCTTCTCTCAGAAAAACACAACGTTTAAAGCTCCATAAAAGTTACAATTTTTTATAAATCAACCAAAAATGTAGACCAATTTATTTCTCGTTGTTCTTCTCTGTCTCGGAATTTGTTACAAAATCGGTGCTGATGTGGTTGTAATAGGTGGGGCGGGTAAGTGTTACACTGATATTTATTTAAAAAATATTAGCGACAACGTTAGAGCTCGGATCAAGTCAAGTCAAGCTGAAATCCTCAAGTCAAGTCAAGCATTTTCAATCCGTAAAATATCAAGTCAATGTCAAGTTCAGGTCAAGCCAGATTTCTCAAGTCAAGTCAAATGCTTGACTTGACTTGACTTGAAATTTTCAATCCACGTAGTTGTGTATGGGGAATAGGTTTCACGTAGAATTTACATGTTACATTAATGTAGCATTCAAAGCTTTAGTAGGATCTTCGGGAACCTAAATAATTCACCCAAATAATATTAATTTATAGGAAGGTTTCTAATATTAGGAAACAATTTAACCTGAACTATTTATTAGATTGTGAAGGGTAGTAGCGTAAGTATATGCAAATTCGGCATAATAATGGTCATTGGCATATGTGTTTGTGGAGACTGTTTCGCTAAAAAATACGAAAGAATTTTGTTGCGCTAATACTACCTAGTGAATACATTAATAATCGTTTTAAGGGTATTTTTTGCAAGACTCAACGTGCTCCCTGAAGTAATTTATGCTAAAAATCCTTTATACACTCCATATGTTTAGCTTGAGTTGGCTTGCAAGCCAAAGTGCTCAAGTTCAAGTCAAGCCAAGTCAAGCTGCTTACATTCAAGTCAAGCGAAAATAATTCAAGTCAAGTCAATCTATTCAGCTTGACTTGAATTTGCTTAACTTGACTTGAAAATTTCAATCTTGCTTGACTTGATCCGAGCTCTAGCTCAGAGAATAGGTAAAGTATATGCGTATAGTACCAACAGCCTCATAGCGGGAGGCAGTAAATCTAGCTCAACATTATCTTTTTGGTAAATCTCAAGAGTACTTAAAAAGCTCGTCACTGTTTGAATGAGAATCTCCCCTTCACTCCACTTTAACGGCAAGTTGGAGAGAAGACATGGAGGCATCATTGACGCAACTAAGAAATATTTTTGGAAATGGCAATATCGTTGTTATCGCTATCCCCATTTCTTACTTGGCCCCTATAGCTGCCTGTATCTTCACTCACGAATCACTTTACATCTATTTCAAGTAGAATTGCTAGCTGGGTGCAGTCTTCTCTCACTCTCATTATTATGCAGAGGAAGAAAGAAAGGAAATTACGAGAGAGTTCTTGATTATTGACACTAGGAGAAAGATGAAATGGCCGGATGACTCACTTCTGCTCTCTGTGCATAATAGTTTAACACTTGGGCTAGATGTTTTCCGTTGTATGTTTTTATGTCACGCAATCTACAAAAAGTGCGATATAATTACCTTATTTCCGACTGACAACGATTTCTAAATAATCAGTACAAGAAAAAAAGAAAGGATGCGACGGGGAACTCACTTTCACCTGTGACTCTTCGCTTCTGGTGAACTGGATTCCTTTTGTGCCTTCAGGTTTGTATTACGCACTTAACATTTCATACTATCAGCAACGAACAACAAACAAGAAAGGACTTTGAGAAAAAGTGCGACGATATTGCGATAATCAAGGAGATTGTTAGGCTGATTAAGTAATATCATTATTTCAGTTGTGTATATTGTCACCCTTATTAAAATAATTATTTCTCTCCTTTCACTCTTTACTCGGTTCCCCCTAAACACAATCACTTTCTTGTTCTATTCAGTGCAAACTGGATTACGTGTAAGAACTTTTACCACTATGTTGATTGTAGCCTTGAAATATAGTGAAGCTTAGATGCTGCTCAAAGCTCAACAAGGGTGAAAAATGCTTTAATTGCCGTCTTGAGTCCAATCTTGCAATTTGGGTTATGTTTTCATTGGGAAGGACGGAAGCAACTTTACTGTTTACTTTTATTTATTCTTAAAGGATAATGGGATTCGGGAACGCATATTGATACTTATGTATGTACACCGAAATATAAGAATGCTATGCTTATGTCCCTCTGGACTACGGACGCAATGCACTTTTATAAGACAAAGTATATTCCACGAGAAGAACATATCGTTACCAAAAGGGAACAAGTGATCCTCGTTGAATCTGACACATTATTTAGTTTCACATAGCTCCTCCAACACTTCCATTTAATGGTGACATTGAGTTTTGAGTCGTGAACATAACTTTCCCTATCCCTTTTGCCCTGGCTCTATGATTATAATCCCATTCTCAATCGCACTCACATTTTGCATTCTACATCGCACCAGCGTAATGGTGATGGTGTAAACTGAACATCCATATATTTACTTTTTAACACAATCCACTTTCCCCTCGTAACATTTTCAAAATTTATAGGGTAGGGTATTACGATGATCAGAATGATGCATCAGAATGTGTCTATGAGACATTCAAGGACAGGGGTTCTCACAACAATGTCAAAGCGTCAACATCCGATGAACATTGAAGCACCCTTCCTGAAACTTAAGGAATTGAGGAGGATCCTAAATGGGGCTGTGCTTTGAAGGAATTTCAGATATCTTGAATCCACGTAATAATATTCCTTTTCGATAGTATTTAGTGAGATTCTCACCCTATTCTTTCCATATTTCCTCTGTCGCAAGTAAGATGGTTTCATATACCATCTGTTTGCAGAAAAAAGATTATATATACTTTTGTGCAGTGGGAGAGAGTGACTCACGCCGCATCCGTTTCTTCTCAACATGCATGAGATGAAACTCAAATATCTTTCACCACGAAGGTTACGTAGAGAAATCCTTCAGTTCTCCTCTGTAATAATTATATTTCGAGAGATGCAAAGGGAGTACAAGTGCGTCGGCAAATAAAATATGGGAAAAAGCTGGGCTGCATGATATGCGGATAAATGCTGTGAAATAATGTAGGGAATGGGGGAAGTAAGGAGAAACGCATAATATTTTGGGGCAACTGAACTGAAATCTCCCAAGAGCACTAGGCGAGTGGGGGTTGTTTCATCACATCCTCTCCTCTGTATTATACAGTTGACAATTTCTGAATTATCTCCAAAATTCAGTTCGGATTCACAGAAATGAACTAGGTCCAATCAAGTCTTCAGTTGCCCCAATTTCCAGCATTTAGAATTTAGACTCGACGTAGAAAAATGCATCTTATGCCTTATATAATTATTATGCGAAGGATTGCTAGCTTTCCCCCATATTATATCATATTTTAGACACCTGCAAATGTCACAACAAAGTAGTACAGCTTCGTGTAACCTTCATCATTTTACCATCATATCTCTTTTCTGTGAAACAACATTTACAAAGCCTAGAGTATGCCAGAAGAATAAGTTCATTTGCATTCTGCTTTGTACGTGCGAAGCACGCACGCACTTTCTCCGTTTCTCCATTACTGACACATTTACAGAAACACACTTTCCCTACTCGTTTACGTTTTATGTACTCTGTAAGGGGTAACTTTCAGCCTCGAGCCAAGATAACGTGCGATGGTGATGGAGACGACCCAAAAGGAGACTAGGATAAGCTCGAAATTGGTCTGCGGGGATTTGCACTAGTCCAGAATTCGTTTCTCCATCTTTCACAATGAGTCCTCGCCCTCCTATTCTTCCATCATATTGACATTTCCATTTTGATCTTGATCCTATTATTTACCTATCGTGACAGTATAACAAGATGTATGTGTACTGTTATGTTGTTTTGTTTGAAATGGCAAGGTTGCAAGTAATTTACCCATTCTTATTCTTGACAGTTGGGATAAGTCTATAGGGTTCTCGTCTATTCCACCTTGTTTGAGCATTATCATGAATGGTAGTAGTTAGAATTGAATGAAATCAAGTTGATCTACGAGCTGGTCTGAACTACTATTTGTACGACTAGCGACCTGCTGGTGACATATAATAACGAAGGCACTTCGTTCGACATAATGCGTTAAGCCATGCCATGTATGAATTTCCAAAAAAATGCATGACGTGAGAAGTAACGAGAACTTTCTTGTGATCTATTCGTAGTGTATTAATTTGGCTGATTGGTAGTACTTGTATATGATTCTTTGGCTGTTACATAACGAAAGTGAGTACCCGTTAACCCGTTACATTGCCCAAAGTAAATATTTTACCTGAATGTATGCGCATGATATTTCACTAGTATCTTCTTGAAAATGTAATCTATTCTGATAATATTGCTTTGAAATGCATATCCATACCTGTTCAATATTTTTGCACTGAAAATATTAGGGACATATCGTTCTAGCTTCTACCTTCGTATTCTGCACATTATATAATCCCGATATGTGAAAGTTCACATGCTTATGGTTGCATATGGTATGAAAATCCCCAACCATACCTTAATTGTGGAATGAGCAACGAAATGACGAAGGCGAGGGTGATATTGTGGTCCCATTACGGTCTCGCTTAAACTACTCAAATAGCTCGTTAATGGTAGTCACGTCGGGTGTTAGGCAGTGTTAGCTTGTTTCTTTCACTTTCAGCTTCTTGAGAATTTACATGGAATGCAATATAATCGTGCAACGCAATAAAGTTAAGTAAAGCTGCATAATATATGACGAATATCAACCATCCTCATATTACTCAGGAAATACAGAAGGAGAGCCTAAATTAATGCTACGTGCGAATGAAAAGGAGCAAAATGAAGGGTGCGACCTGTAACAACTGAATATAGCAAAGTACGTACGTCACCAAATCAGAAATTTAATAACCCTCCCGAGGTAGAATCTCGTTCTTAAAAGAGTAAAAGTGAAGGAATTTCCATCGACTAGGAATTCATTTTACAGAAACACGGCTACCATTCAAGCGACGAATGTTTCCGTAGAATATAAATATCCTCCCTCGAAACTCCTAAAGATTCCTTGTTCCCATTCCCACACATAAGAATGCGTATGTACATTTATAGCCAACGCCGAGTACAACCTAGGCCTTTCAAAGTCTACAAGATTAGCGAATCACTCGAAAATTAGCATTTATGATGGCCATTCGGGCAATCTTCATCGCCATTCAAACACTATACTGATTACATAGATAAGTTTATATATGCATTAAGTACTACAGTCGCCACATTGGAATAGAGAGAGCAAGTTGCCAAATTGTTTCAGGAATCGTTAGAATCTGTATTTCTTAGAAACTTCAGCAATAATATTTAGGTGATATTAGGGGTTTTTTCTAGAATTTATTGCATGGTACATTGACTCAAATCCAATTCTGTGAACACAAAGCATATGTATGATCAAACTTTGATTCAGAGACTGTTGAGAGATGCGTAACTCGGGAAAGGGAGCGAAGGATGATTCAAGAAGTGAATCCGAAACGAAAGCATTTTCTCAGAATTGATTCTCCGTAATCGAGTTGGTAAATGAAACGAAATCGAGTTTCAAAGTAAAATGAAAATCTTGATGGAGAATTATCAGTATTTCCAAGTCAGCCACTTGAAGAAGGGTTTATCCTCTGCAAGTTCATGGAATGGAGATCGAGAACGACTAAAAACCATAAATGATCAAGATCATGAGTCATCCTTTTCTCAGATTTTCACTCGGTTAATATCAGTCTTTCCAATCCGAGCATCTAGGATGAGAGCTAACATCTCTCGCTATACGCATACAACATATTCCCCACGTCAGTGGTGCCACTTTCCAGTACAAAGATTTGGATATTAAAGCTCCTTTCGCTATTCGATTACGTATGTATCATTTCTTATACCAGCTATTCTCTCTTTTGCAGCAGCAAGAGAGATGAAAAGGTTCTTCCGTCCTTTATATCCAGAGGAAAGAAAGAATGGGACTTTGAACTCGCTGTTTCATTTTGTTCGCTAACTCTTACGTCTTCTCAATCTAAAATCCACTCACTTTCCCCTTGGGAAACCCAATCTCTCTCGCACTCTCTCCTCTTTCCCTCACTCAGTCAGTCAGACTTGACAAATAATACGATTGCATCACAACATCACAACCCATCTAACTTCCATACGATGTGGCAATGGTGTACTCACTGCACTTTTTTATCTGCATCAGAAATTTTTGTCCACACAAAGAACAGTATATGTAGACGCATTTTATATTTCTTCATGATCTTGAAAATTCTGGACCAGCATATTGTGGGTATTCACATAAAAGTGCATTATTTGCCTTGGCATGAGCGATGTAATGCTACCGTAAACAAAATACGAACAAAATAGGTGTATATATCTTTTTTTCTTCCGGTTCAGTTATGTAGGCGGAAGGAGTCTTCCTTTACAGGATGAAAAAAGTAGAGAGAGGCGCAAAATTCATATGTCTCCACTCCAACAAAAGGGAGAATTCTATCGTTGCCACAAAGAAATGGAAGAATTGAGAATAAAAAGCAATATAATTTATCTTCCCTTTGTATCTGTGTTGGCTCACCACCACCGCACCATCGCCCTTTTTATCTGCAACAAGGGTTCTTCTTCTGAGTCCACTAGAATTGGTGTGTGCAAATGCGAGTTGGATGGATGGAACGAAGAAACTTTCGGCGAGTTTATATTTTCATGATGTGTACACTGATGCGTCTTTCACAGTTCACAAAAGCTTACTTAAAAGTGACACTAGAAAGAGTTTCTTGGAGCCAGTCGGTTTGCTTCGTTAGGGTTTCATAGACGAGGTGTTCAAAAGATGTCCATATAACGGATGCATCTAAAAAAAATTATTGTGTTCATGTAGGTTTACCGACCAATTGTAGTTATATTGCCTGATTACGGAACTAATGTTAATGAAATTATAAAGTCAAAGTAGTAACATTCATGAATATACAACACCATTCATTTTATACCCACTCTTTTAACGTGATTTGTTTAATGCGAATTGCGTCACAGGAAATACGTGCACATTCGTAAATTCATACCATGTATTTTGTGTCAATCTGACTTTGCTCATAAATCAATTGCATCATATCATAAGAAAGGTTGAAATTTTGTAAGGATTTACCAATATGCAAGGTCTTGTTTAAAACCTGTTCCTATAATAAGGCAAGTTGAAATCCTTAAGAATGAATTGTATAAAAGTAAACTTCATTTCTTCCGTACATATGTAGAAATACAACATTAGTGTAATTAAAACTTGAATCCTCATAAATTCCTTAAATTCGTCGCATATAACTCAATCCTGCTCTGAAGAAGTTTACCAAAGTTTTAGAATAAGTTATAACGTATAGAACAGAAACTGGAGACAACACGAAAGAATAATAAAATTCTAAATGAAGACCAATTATGTACTCCAATATTTTCGTAGCGATAATTACACTTTGTAGTTATTCCCTCGTAACGTTTATCTCTGATGTCAGCGTCAACTGTAGTGCACCAGAGGACAACGTTATGGAGAGTGGTGAAACCATCGTAGAATTGCCGGTTAATGACAAAGTCAAGGCCGTAGCAGATGCCCAGGCAAAGGCTTACCAACGACCTCAAGGATGTTACGGGCCAACGCAGTTAAAGGACATGTTGACTCTAAATCGTAGTCGAATTAAGTACAAGCCCCAGCCTCCGAATTGGTGCAGGAGAAGTGAAGCTCTCATTCCGGAGTCCATGTCAAACGTACCGCCGCAGACAACAGATTCTCCATACAAAATTCAAGTATTTCAATTTCAAAAATCGGATGCTTTTAGAGGTAACTCTCATGGTAAAGTGTAGTAAGATAATTAAACATTTACATGTAGTCTTTCCATTTTAAATTTCACTTTCGCAGTTGTGTTAAAAGCAGTTGGTCCAAATAGTGTGATAATGGACGCGATAATGGTCGCAAGAGATGTTGCTGCCAATGGAACTATTCTGACAAACAGTGGAAGATTTCTCAGAGCGGAAGGAGTGGAGTTGATTTGCTGCTTTTTTACAGATAAGGTTCTTACTGTGAAAAAAGAAGCGCTTATACATATATACCATTAGCATTAGCACTTGCGTGTGGATAAGGAAAGGATTATTTAAGTACATTATTAAATGGCAAACAGTGACGCATAATTCATAGTACTTATCATGTTTTTAGGATGTGGGCAGATTCAGAACGACCAAGAATGACATAAAACAAGTGGTATTTTACTGGGTACCGTATGAAGAAACTATCGATGATTACGAAGGGGATATGATTTTCATGTATGAACATTATTACACAGTAACAATACCATTAGACTGCTTAACTATTTTTATGGATGATATCAGCTCTCAATTCGTTTCATTAAAGAGCCACAGTCGCGAAGTCCTCTAAGGAATACTGGACAAACGTAACATCGGACCGTATCGTATTCACTCCACCGAGGTTCACGGATTAAATATTGGATTAGAGGTTTACTAAACTAATTTATGCTGGATTAAGGTTCTTAGACCAATAACGGAAACTTCGTTAGAAAATATTAAAAATTCAAACAATTGATGGGTATAAACTGTAGTGGCTCTCAATACAGCTCAAATACAAATTTAAATAATTGCTTCGCTTAATATAATGATTTTCGAGTTTCAGTAAAGTTTTATTAACGAAAATATGAGAAAATTCTATATTCTATATACCGTCGTATATACAGCAAAAATTCAGTAATGTGAAACCAGATCAGAGTCTATCCTGAGAAATCAGTCATAGAAAGTTATTAAATTTAATTATTTCTTCTAAAGAATAGCATCTTATTATTCGCTGGCATATCAATTTTCTTAAAATAACTGAGTCCATTTTGTTCTGCTAACTTCACTAGATCAACAATATCTCGAACTCCCCACTCTGGGTTTTGCATTCTCAGCCCCTCATCAAATCTGACATTACTCTCTGGACTTAAAACGCCATTCTCCGCGTAAGGTCCATACGTAATTAATACACCAGATCCGTTCTTTAAAATTTTCCCAGCACCAATAAACAATCCTTTGGTACACTGATACGGTGAGATGTGAATCATATTGCTACAAATAACCACATCAAATTTATTTGATGTTATATCTTCCGGCCAATGTTCGACGGGAGCAGAGGCGTCGATTTGCACTGGATCCAAAACGTTATTCGTGGGCAAATGGGACGCATAACTTGAAATACTTTTGAAGTACTTGGTGTCCACGTCTGAGGGCTGCCATATGAAATTTGAGAAGTGTTTCGCAAAATGTCCTATATGCGTACCTACAAATTTGAAACACATTTTCTTTCAAAACGCATTCTTTTTAACAAAATTGCCCTCTTTTTATCATAAAGAATTTAATAAATAGAGGTTAATAAAGCATACCTGTCCCCGAAGCAATTTCCAAAATTCTCAATTTTTGAGATCCATCCAAATTTTCCTGCAGGACATTCAAAATAGGATCCTTGTTCCTATCTGCGGCTGGAGCGGACAACATGTTTGCTTTTCCAAATATTCCCAACCGTAGATTTCCAAGTGCTTTTAATATTCCCAGCTTTCCTGTGCCTACAATATCAAACATATTCCAAATTACACATTATTGTGACAGGTATCATTGCATTCTAAGCGTGATCATTCGTAAATGTGCAATGCAGCAAATTTGCTGAATGTGCAATATGTGCTGTGCTCAAACCCTCGCACAAGATATGCACTTACAATAATGCTTTTAAGTATAAATTAAGATGATTCCCAAAATTGGACAACGATGAGGAGGTGATAACCGCAGAAGGAATAAATTTCTGACGCTCACAATTGAGCGTGTGAGTATATAGTAGTATGCTCAAGATTGGGACTGACAATTTTCTTCGTTCGTCCGGTCAGTGTTCACTGCTTTACTAAACTTACAAACAACAAACATAACAAAATTGACATTTATGGAGCAAAAGGTGAAATGGTGCTTTTGCAATGTTTGGTTGCTTGTTTTTTACAGCTTTTCTCCTCTCCGCAACTGGATACACGTGACGCTCACAATCTTTTCACTGAAGATTTGGGCATTGGAGATGAGCATTTTACACAAAAGTTCCCTTCCCTATCTATACTGTATTTGTGAGGCGAATGGTGTGTTTGTGGTATGCAATGTACTATGCTACTATATACCATGGGCTTTCACAACCACAATCCATGCCAACTCCACTCCAGCACGTTTGGTTAGGCACATACCCAAAGGTTCCTGCAGCAGCAGATGAGCTACTCGGTAATGCTCATTTCACAATTCCGTTCTCCGTTTGTATATTGGAGAAAAGTTAAATTTTCATGTGATTTACTGGTTACAAACGAGAAACCATCAAAATGATCATGTAGTATTTTTACTATTAAGATAAGCACATATGATAATCATGATTCCTGTTTGCAATCTACAAGGCAAACGCTGTAAGAGTAGACCAAAACGATGCGAACAAAGATCTGCAAAGCGTTGGGAAGAGAAGCATGAGTAAACAGTGAACGGTCTTAACAGCTCATTTTCTCTATGTCTAAAATAGTTCGGAGTGCAAACCGTTGCAGAGGATAACGAAAAAGTCATAGGATTTTGATTTTGCTGATGTCATATCCGATTATTTGTGATTCAGCACAGAAGCTCACAAAGTCGCGCATCTCCTTATATAGTTCACATTTTGTACTTATCTTAAGGGTTTATGGAAGTATTCAAAACTTGTGTCTAAACTTGAAACATTATGTAATGTATGCATTTTTGCATTATTCATTGCACGCGACAGCTCTTACAAAGCCAAAGCCAATGCCAAGCTCCAAACACACACAAAGGTCGCAATCGTAATCGTAATCTCGTCATCGCATCGTCATAAAATGAGTTGTTCATATTATCTATTCTAACTCGGTAACGCTACAGTTTCATTGGAACTTTTTTTATAGCATTTATCTCTAGCCAGGCATGCGTTTTCAACCATCGCTTTTCTAATTAAGGGTTTATTTTATGCTGCTCCTTGTTTTCTGCAGTGCACACACCACTCCACATCCTGTGCAAATAGGATGAGACTGTGACTATCAAGAATGAAAACTAAATGTTACAAAGAGAAACATGTGAACTATGTGCCAAGTCAAGTTAAGTGCGTGTCCCATATAATTCACCGCTTCACAGCCAGCCAGCAGAAGAGCCTATATATTTGTGTGTTGCAGTGACAGGAAGGTGAGTGAGAATAAAAATATGTGTTCTGAAAGATTTACATCATAATGAGTCTCCTCCTGTCCTGACAATCGAGATATTATATTCAAACAAGTTACATGCATATATTTTGCAAATCTCTTGATTCGCGATTCATATCACGACCGACAGCATCATGATAACATCTCTCTGTTCTGTTGGTTGATAGCGATGGTAAATATGTAACGTAAAATACTACATATATGAAATTTTAGTAGAAAGCAGGTTTACGCATAACATATTATTACGTAGAGGGATTTAAACTTCCATTTATGCATAATGCCAAGTTGAGGGATTTTGAAAAATGTGATGATTGATGACGCTTCTATAACTAACTTGTACTCATACGTCCACTCCACATCATAATATCATGATGACTTGATGACACATTGGTTTTTTGCTTTGAAGGTATACGCATACACGCATATTCTGCATTTCTGTCATCATTTTTTGCATGCATGTCCGCGTGTGAAATACGCGTATTGCTGGTCTATATATCCGAGTAGTTTTGTTATAGGAGCATTTATGTGACTATATTCTATGACACATCTATGGTCAACTCGACTTCGTCTTCTTCAGTGAAATCAAGCCTGAAACTGCATTGAAGTGTTAGGATTTGGATAAGCGTTTTTTACCGTATACCTACATCCTACATGAAGATCGGACGGAGGAACCTCTATGGACCGTATTTAAAGAGGTGCCCATATCGAGTGGAGAGGAGGTGTATGAAAAAAGTGTAGAGATGTGCCTAAAGTGCCTCTGATACCGTATATGTACATTGCATAAGGTACATAAAATATATGCACAACTTTTGTGTATACAAATACAACCCGATGTTGCATGTTTGCGTTTGGTAAAAAAATACGAGAGAGAAGAGGAGAAAGAGATGTTAGATGTTAGCAAAGCAGGTAGAATGAAAAAGGCTGAGTTGAGAGTTCTCGTTTCTCTATCTCATCCTTGTTGATATCAGGATCAGGATGATGATGATGATGTGATTAAATGGGAGTAATCATGCCGCATACGTTTGAATGTTGGATTTAGCACAGCTTCTTCAATCAACGCATTTAACTTTAATTGGAATTTGGAAAGGACATAAGTTGTGGAAATATTGTATGCACATTGTAATTGGAACGTGTGTGAGAGTGGATGTGATGTGGAAGGTTTCAGCTGTGTTGTGAAAGTTGGAAGTAAACAAAAGGAAACGGAGGTTTGTTATTAAATTACTTTAGTTTTTGTAATATTTATCGGTAGCCCGGGTCCGGAGGTTGGATTTAGTGGAGGTGAATTGTCAGTTGTGGTGTTACGGATTACGGAGGTGTTAAGTGGTTGATTGCTAAAACGAGTGACGAGTGAGTAAATTCAAATTCTCTGTTCCAGTCCAACTACAAATTATATAACGACCTGGAAAATTGTTTGGAGGGGGATTTGTTGGGAAGTCGTCATTACTTCTTTAAGCAGGTGAGTTCGGATTAAATCTATTGATATGTTGTATGTGTATGCAGGAATTGTGAATAATGATTAGGTATAGTTATTTGTACTTACAAGTTAAATTTTCTTGATTTCAGCTTTACGAAGAAGATTTGAAAGATTGACGACTATCAGCGACATATATAACTATCAGGATGACAATGGGCGAGAACACTCCTCTTGTCCCATTGGTTCACCCATTGCTTCTCCGTCCAGTGCTCACACAGGTAAAACTAATAATTGTTAGCACGGAGTTACCTAAAGGAAATTAAATACCCTTGGTATAGAATATAGATAATATATAGAATGATAACAACTATTTTTGGTTTATTAGATGACAAAATCTGACCCTGCAGCACCTGGTGTACGGAACGCATTGGCTGCGGCGGAAGCCTCTTGTCCAGGAATTAGTTTGGAGCTAACTCTTGCCATAATCAAAAAGTCAGAGCTAAATGTCGGGTTAAATGAAGCTATTCTTAGGCTTCAAGGAAGTCCGGATGATAGCGAGAGTACGTAACAGCGTATAAATTATTAAATTCAAATTTAAATATATGTACTAACATGTATGATGTATAGGCAAGTAAAAGTATGAATGAGGTGATAAGGTGATAACTGATTGTATGTATCTTTTTGATTAGCTTCGGATTATCGTACCAGTCGAAGCGAAGAGCCATTCCGAGAATTGAGCAAGAAATCTGCTCAACTGAAACGTATTCTTAGTCGCATTCCAGACGAAATCATAGATCGAAAAACATTCCTTGAGACCATTAAGTAAGTTTGAACATTTTTTTGATAATGTATGTTATAAGAATATTTAGTACTGCATCCACTTCATCTCACAGTTTTCTCCCATAATTTGTGCTTAATGTTTACCTCGCTGAGTTTTCTAACTGACTATTTTGTTCAATCACAGGGAAATTGCAAGCACCATCAAGAAGGTCCTGGATGCTGTGGCAGCAGTTTCCGCATTAGTTCCAAATCCTAATGCCCGTGCTTTATTGGAACAGCGCAAACGAGAATTTGTCAAGTATTCTAAGCGCTTTTCAACAACCCTGAAAGAATATTTTCGGGATGGACTGTACGTCCAACATTACACTGATTTATAAATATGTTTTCCATGCATACAAAACTTTAAATTTTAATGGCACATATTTATTGCATACTTTATTTTGCAGTGAGAATCCTGTCTACCTGAGTGCCCTGTATTTGATAAATCAAACCAACCTGATAATGATGACGGTTAAGGATAGATGTGAATAACTAATAGTTAAGCGTATAAATAGCGAAAATGTACTTTGGAGTGATCAGCTTTCAACAGTAATTCAATGCTGCTAGAATAAGTAATATGTGAAAAGAAAAAAGGAGCATTTATAGGGACATTCGTGCAGTGCCGTTCAAACTCTTATAAGTGCTCTTTGGTTACATAAAATCAGCTAAATATCATATATGGCTAATGTGGGTTACATGGTTTATTGCATCAATATGAATGATTTAATAAGAAGTATAAGCAAGCATCAAGCATGTTTGTACACTAAATTGTGGAAAATATATTACTCATGTTTCATGCAAATTGAAATGATTTGATAATTCAACAATCATCAAAAGAGTATATATATCGTAAACTAAACTGTATGTTGTTTAAGAGTTTTCTCGTGATTACATAGACTCAGGCGTGATGTTTCAATGACTATGACTTTTAACTTTAAAAACACCCAGCCAGAGGAATCAGTGATTTATTAGTACTTTCAGAACCGTAGCAATACGTAAATGTGCTGAGTGCTGGTTATAGCTACGTACATACATAGAAAGAAGTGTAATATTTTAACTTAATTTCATCGAATGGTACTACTATTGGAGATTTTAATTACAAATGTAGCAGTAATTGAAAATCCTCCATATTGTGGAAATTATTATATAGTAAATGAAATCCTGCGTATTCCACCAAATGTTGCCGTAATATATAGTTGTAGTTTGCAGGCATATAAAATCTTCAGGTATAATTAATTTACAATCTTTCCACTTGCGTAGTTTACTTTAATTTATTTTTACATTAATTACATTACACAGTTATCAAAAGCCAAAAATGTAAAAGCGACATTTACTCCGTTTCCCCAGTCTTTTATATGTAACAATTTCTCTGATCCGCTATATTTATCCGTAGTCTTTTTGATTTTGTATTCTGCATCTCTTTAGTTGACAGAGATTCTTCTTTCCCAATTAAAATCCTTATTCATTTCATTGTAAGTGTTTGTCCAGCTAAATAAGTTTATTCCGACAACCCTCCTGCATTATTATATATATGGCCGTGAATATGAGTTGAAAGTTGACAGGTGATAATGAATTTGTGAGTATCCTGTATTCAGCAGTGTTCTTTAATTTATAATTCTGTAAATTACGAGTTACAACTAGACAAGAAATTTATCTTCTTGAACATATATACAAAATACATCTATGCATCTAATCTAAATCGTAATTATTCGCAAAAAACAATTACGCTGTACCTAACGGCGCACGTATAATATATATATTCAAACTGGCTAGCCAATTGGATGGATATCATTGTTAGTATTTAATATAAAGTAAATATATATACTATTTTCAGTGACGAAGAATACAAACAAATAAAAATTAACAAAGAAAATGAATTAATTGTAAATTAAATGCATAGTTAAATGCACCTCTGGCATCAGAAGAGCATCATCATCAAGTTAGTCTATGCACACCAATGCTTTGTTTACAATCTCACGTTGCCCCAGAAAGGGCTGGACTCGGAGGAGGACGGGGATAAGCTGTCGCAAGTTTATGTACACGCCTCTGCCCTCTCATTGGCTACCGTCAACATCTGAATTGATTGTTGTTGAGTGGGATCCAGTGCTTATGAGAACTTCACTCGCTTCTCTCCACAAATTCGGCTAACGGTCACTCATTTTTCCTGTTGCTTCTTCACATCTCTCTCTTCTCCAGTCAGTCAACGTCAACTCAAGTGTTCTCCAGTGTCAGTAAATTTTCAGTGTAATTATTTAATTGTATTAATTGGCAATTTCTTTGCTGTTTGAATTCAACCAGTAATTTACGAATAAAATATAGTTCTTTGTAAAAGGGGATGTACGTCATCCTCAAGCTTGAGCTTATCACTTCCTGGGCAGGGGCAGTGGAGTTTGGTAGTTCAATTAAATACTGTTGAATTTGAATTGTTGATGTGAATGTGAAATATAACACAATGAACAGATTCTGGATTTAGTTAAAAACAATAAAATTACAATACAACGGACAATTTTACACTATCAACCATGTTATACTGATGAAAACAAAGAAATCGGATTGTGATTTTTAACAAGTTGTCAGTTCTTTCTCGGCGTCATCCGCAAAAATGTCGTTTGACAAGGCACCAATTAAAAGATTTAATGAAGAAACGAGTAAGTAATTACATACGGTTGCAACTTCCAAGCCAGTTTAGTTTAAGATTGCACATTTTTTAATCCTGAATCCATGCTATTTGTAATTCGTTAATATTTAAATATTAAATTAGGTTGTGCACCTCCACCTACTAAGTACGATCCGAAATCAGGGTCTACGGCAAAAGATGTCAACTTTGGGAGCTACAGCGGACGTACAGATCCCCATAGA
Organism: Heteromurus nitidus; assembly: GCA_034687055.1. Classification (NCBI taxonomy): domain Eukaryota; kingdom Metazoa; phylum Arthropoda; class Collembola; order Entomobryomorpha; family Entomobryidae; genus Heteromurus; species Heteromurus nitidus. The sequence goes on along the minus strand of JAQFZW010000087.1, from coordinate 103,428 downwards.
GCGAAGGAAGGAGGATTCGCATATCCAGGAACTCCAGGGCCAAGTAGAAGTAGAGGACGTGCCAGTAGGACTCCGGTGAACGGATCCGCCTCAGTTCGGTCCAGCTCTGACACGCGGATTCGACTAGGATCAAGATCAAGGTCTAACTCATCGTCATCCTTGAATAGTGGTCACGGCTCAGACAGGGATCTGGCAAAAAGAAAGCAGAATGTACAACATCCAGATTATGACTTGCAAATCACAGAGAAGGACGCACAGAATCAGAAACTTCAAGAACAACTTCAGGAATTAGGAAATGAGCTGTCGTCAGTTCGTCAACTACTTTCAGGGGAAACTAATAAAAACTTAACCTTGCAAAATGAAAAGCTTGAAATGGCCATGAATATCCAGGCACTTGAGGTAGCTTCAAAAAAGTGTTCAAATTGAATTGGAATATGAACTGACTTCAGTTCGTGAAGAACTTACAGATAAAACTAACAAAATTTTAATTTTACAGATTGAAAAGCTTGAAATGGAGAAAAACTGCCAGGAAGCACAGAAACTTCAAGAACGTGCCGAAACGGAATTAGGAAGCGAGCTTACTTCAGTTCGTGAACTGTTTTCAGAGGAAACGAATAAAAAGTCAACCTTGCAAAATGAAAACCTTGAAATGGTCAAGATTGTCAAGGAACTTTCGGAAGCGCAGAAACTTCAAGAACGTTTCCAAACGGAATTAGAAAACGAGCTGTCATCTGTTCGGGAACTACTTTCAGAGGAAACTAATAAATGCTCAACTTTGCAAAATGAAAACCTTGAAATGATCATGAATATCCAAGCACTTAAGGATGAACAGAAACATCACGAACGTGTCCAAAAGGAATTAGGAAGCGAGTTGACTTCAGTTCGTGAACTGTTTTCCGAGGAAACTAATAAAAACTCCGCCTTGCAAAAAGACAAAATTGAAATGATCATGAATATCCAGGCACTTCAGGAAGCAGAGAACCATTTACAACGTCTTCAAATGGAATTAAGAAGCGAGCTGACTTCAGTTCGTGAACTGCTTTCAGAGGAAAGAAGTAAATTCTCAATCTTACAAAATGAAAAGCTTGACATGGCAAAGATAATCCAGGAACTTGAGGACGTACATGAGCAACAAGAACGTGCCCAAACGGAATTAGGAAATGAGCTGACTTCAGTTCGTGAACTACTTTCAGAAGAAACGAATAAAAATTCTACCTTGCAAAATGAAAAGATTGAAATGATCAGGAATATCCAGGCACTTGTTGATGAACAGAAGCATCAAGAACGTCTTCAAACGGAATTAGGAAGCGAGCTGACTTCAATTCGTGAATCTCTTGCAGTTGAAACTAAGAAAAGCTTTACTTTAGAAAGTGAAAAGCTAGAAATGGCGAAGATTATCCAGGAACTTGAAGACGCACATGAGCAACAAGAACATGCTCATACGGAATTAGGAAACGAGCTATCGTCAGTTCGGGAAGTACTTGCAGTTGAAACTAACAAATGCTTGATTTTACAGGATGAAAAGCTTGAAATGGCGAAGAACATCCAGGAACTTGAGGAAGCACAGAAACTGCAAAAATGTGTCCAAACGGAATTAGAAAACGAATTATCATCAGTACGGGAACTACTTTCCGAGGAAACGAATAAGAACTCGACCTTGCAAAATGAAAAGATTGATATGACCATGAATATCCAGAAACTTCTGGACGCACGGACCCATCTTCAACGTCTTCAAACGGAATTAGGAAACGAGCTGGCATCAGTTCGCGAACTACTTTCGGATGAAACTAATAAATGTTCAACCTTGCAAAATGAAAACCTTGAAATGGTAAAGATTATCAAGGCACTTGAGGAAGCACAGAAACTTCAAGAGCGTGCCCAAACGGGATTAGGAAACGAGCTGTCATCAGTTCGTGAACTATTATCAGAGGAAACGAATAAAAATTCTACCTTGGAAAATGAGAAGCTTGAATTGACAATGAATATCCAGGCACTTAAGGATGAACAAAAGCATCAAGAAAGTCTTCAAATTGAATTAGAAAATGAGCTGACCTCAGTTCGTCAAGTACTTGCCGATGAAGCTAGTAAAAGCTCAACCCTGCAAAAAGAGAAGATTGAACTGACCATGAATATCCAGGCTCTCAAAGATGAACAGAGGCATCAAGAAAGTCTTCAAATTAAATTAGAAAATGAGGTGACTTCCGTTCGTGAACTGCTTTCAGAGGAAACTAATAAAAACTCAACCTTGCAAAACGAAAAGATTGAAATGACCATGAATATCCAGGCACTTAAAGATGAACAAAAGCATCAAGAAAGTCTTCAAATTGAATTAGAAAATGAGGTGACTTCCGTTCGTGAATTGCTTTCGGCGGAAACTAATAAATGCTCAATCTTCCAGAATGAAAAGTTTGACATGACCAAGATTATCAAGGAACTTGAGGATGCGCAAATACTACATGAACGAGTCAATACGGAATTAGGAAGCGAGCTGACTTCAGTTCGTGAACAACTTTCAGAGGAAAGTAATAAATGCTCAACCTTGCAACTTGAAAACCTTGAAAAGGTCAGGATTATCAAGGACCTTGAGGAAGCACAGAAACTTCAAGAACGTGCTCAAAAGGAATTAGGAAACGAACTGTCCTCAGTTCGTGAACTGCTTTCAGAGGAAACTAACAAAACATCTACCTTGCAAAATGAAAAGCTTGAAATGGCGAAGAATATCCAGGAACTTGAGGACGCACATGAACAACAAGAGCGTGCCCAAACGGAATTAGGTAACGAACTGTCCTCAGTTCGTGAACTGCTGTCAGAGGAAACTAATAAATGCTCAACCTTGCAAAATGAAAAGCTAGAAATGGCGAAGATTATCCAGGAACTTGAGGACGCACATGAACAACAAGAACGTGCCCAAACGGAATTAGGAAACGAACTGTCCTCAGTTCGTGAACTGCTTTCAGAGGAAACTAACAAAACATCTACCTTGCAAAATGAAAACCTTGAAAAGGTCAGGATTATCAAGGACCTTGAGGAAGCACAGAAACTTCAAGAGCATGCCCAAACCGAATTAAGTAACGAACTGTCCTCAGTTCGTGAACTGCTTTCAGAGGAAACTAACAGAACATCTACCTTGCAAAATGAAAAGCTTGAAATGGCGAAGAATATCCAGGACCTTGAGGAAGCACAGAAACTTCAAGAGCGTGCCCTAACCGAATTAAGTAACGAACTGTCCTCAGTTCGTGCACTGCTTTCAGAGGAAACTAACAAAACATCTACCTTGCAAAATGAAAAGCTTGAAATGGCGAAGAATATCCAGGAACTTGAGGAAGCGCAGACGCATCTACAACGTCTTCAAACGGAATTAGCACACGAACTGTCCTCAGTTCGTGAACTGCTTTCAGAGGAAACTAATAAATGCTCAACCTTGCAAAATGAAAAGCTTGAAATGGCGAAAAATATCCAGGAACTTGAGGACGCACATGAGCAACAAGAACGTACCCAAACGGAATTAGGAAATGAGCTGACTTCTGTTCGTGAACTACTTTCAGAAGAAACGGATAAAAATTCTACCTTGCAAAATGAAAAGATTGAAATGACCAGGAATATCCAGGCACTTATTGATGAACAAAAGCATCAAGAACGTCTTCAAACGGAATTAGGAAGCGAGCTGACTTCAATTCGTGAATCTCTTGAAGTTGAAACTAAGAAAAGCTTTACTTTAGAAAGGGAAAAGATAGAAATGGCGAAGATTATCCAGGAACTTGAGGACGCACATGAGCAACAAGAACGTACCCAAACGGAATTAGGGAACGAGCTGTCGTCAGTTCGGGAAGTACTTGCAGTTGAAACTAACAAATGCTTGATTTTACAGAATGAAAAGCTTGAAATGGCGAAGAACATCCAGGAACTTGAGGAAGCCCAGAAACTTCAAGAGCGTGCCCAAACGGAATTAGGAAACGAGTTATCGTCAGTTCGTGAACTGCTTTCAGAGGAAACCAATAAATGCTCAACCTTACAGAATGAAAGGCTTGACGTGACGACGCAGATTCGGGATCTTCAGATTGAAAATGCTAATTTGAGGGAGCGTATTTCATATTACGAAGGCGCATATGATGACTATGCTCAACTAATTGGTCATCAAAACAACAGACAAAAAATACACCACGTGATAAAAATCAAAGATGAAAATATGAAGCTTAGATCGGTATGAAATCGTTTTTTAAAACTTTTCTTAACTTATGATGGAATTAGTTCTTATTTGGTTAAATGAAAATTGCGTGTACATACATGTCATCATTGACTTTTTACTTCTATAGGAAATTGAGACATTGCGGCAGAAATGTGCAAAACTTCAAGAAAAAATAAAGCAGCCCCAAGCAGCAGCCCCTTCCGGAAGACGGTTCGATCCTTCTCAGGCTTTTAAACCAGTTCTCAAGGAACCTTTTATTCGTGATGAACGGGTAATTATCATATATTATTATGCAACTTATGCTTATATACAAATACTTTAATTGTTGCGTCAAATTGTATTGTATCAATCTAAAAAATTGAATTCTTAGGACGTTCGTGGCCCTGATGCTCGTTCTACTTTTACAGTGGTTAAAACTCGCCCTCCACCTCCAATTACGCTTGTAGATTCTTCGAAAAAGGAATCCAAACAGGGAATGGCCTTTGATGTCTGTTTTACCAATAACAAGGAGAACTGAATGGATAGTATGGATATGGATCCACACTTCAAAGCGTCCGACCAAAATGAAAAATCCCGAAACCAGTGGTAGTTGCAGTACGAAGTATATTTAGGGTAGAATTTTTATTGGATTGCATTAATCGACCTAGTAGGGCTAACTCTCAATTTAATGAGAGACTAATGTTTTTACGCACTTCACCTGTTATGGTAGTGTAATGTGATGCAGTTAATGTAAGGGCGTGCATAGTATAATATTTGTAAAGTACTTTTAAACGATTCATTATTTTTGTATAAAATGACTTGTCATTCTTAATTAACTACGTAAATGGTATGCGCATTACTATTTTTAAATCGTCGAAAATATGAATATATCACTGATTAAATTATCTTAGTGTGTCATTGAATTTGCGTATATCAAAACTCGCTCTTCAATTTTTTTAGCTTTGTTCACTACCCTCACGCGTCTTAGGGTTAATTTAAGCGAATGTGTAGATGTGCATCAAGTATATGAGTATAAATGTATAATGCGAAATGTGAATATGTTCGATTGTAAATCTGACGATGAGTGAAAAGAAAATTCAAATTACATATAATGGTGTAATAATGTTATAACATTCTTCGGGCAAACGTATAAAATAAATCGATTTGCACCAAAAAAAGAAGATTATAATAATGTATCAATTATGGTCATATATATATTACACACTAGGCGAAACGGCGAAAGACTATTTCCTGGGTCAATTAACAAAACGTGCAAATAGTGTGCGTGAGAAAGCCACAGGACTTTTCATTAAATACATGAGTAAACGTCATATTCATAAACGAAATGCATATCTTTTATACAAACTCAAGAGCTTCATACGAGGCTAGCTTGCACTATACTGTGTACTGTACCCTCTCTGGAGTGCAAAAGGCTTTGAGGAATGCCTATCTGCTATAGATATCTGTGGCCATCAAGATGACAGACATGTGTGGGGGAACTAGCATGAGAAGTCATCTTAGGGAGCTACATGTGTTCAGAGAAATTTAAAACTTTCTGACTGTGCTTTACTGTACATCTTACATATACTCGTGGACTGGAATGGTCATCAATTAATTAACACATTAGATCTCAAGTGTACGCATTGCGTTCTGCCGCAAAAGATGCGTATTTTATAAAGTGAAACGGCTCGTGCATGGATAAAAAAAAGAGTTGAGTGTGAAAAGTCTGAAAGGTTTATTGGCTCATATGCACACATCTCAACCCTCTAAATTCCTCGAAACCTAAAGCCTCGCAACACAATTAAGAGATGGGATCAAAGCAATGTGGTTGGAATCGCTGAGCATGAAAGCAGGGTGTATATTAGCGAGAAACACGTTTGCGCTTCAGTTCCAGAGTTCCAGTCTTCCAGTTCTGTTGACCTCATCGATGCACGTGCGGTCTCAGTTCCTGTTTTTTAGACTTGAATAAATTTGATGTAATCACGATCAGTGCCTGTAAACTTAAAGAGTACATATTTTATGAAGCAATAAATCTCATAGAAAGCAATATTGAAGAAAACCGACAAGTTTTCACTTAATTTTGCCTTGCCACAATGGGAATCGAAATGGGTTTTTCGTGGTCCGGTGCTATCATAATTTTTACGGTTTTCTCCGCAATTCCGTCATTAACCGCGGATGGTCTTGACGAATTTCACAAGACGGCAGTGGAAGGTATTCTCAATACTTGCTTGGACGATGGAAACCGGAAGACTGAGCCGGGTCCGGAAGACAGCTTACATTCTCAGGTATGGATCGTTATATATGAATATGAACCTGCTCCCAAGCAAATTTATATTTTAAGCGCAAATTTACACATAGACATATTTCCCATTATCCCAATGCAATCCTCCGTGCAATGATAAGAGTGTTGTCCTTATCTATAATGCTTTCAGTGTTCTCCATGGACGAATAGATCCTGTTGTACCGCAAAAACTTCTTTGGATGTGCACTACGAGAAAATGTACAAATTTGATTGGAGTCATTGTGTCGTCCCGTTATCAGCGCAGTGCAGAAAGCACTTCCGCCAGGATTTGTGCTTTTATGAATGCTCGCCAAATGTAGGACCATGGCTTGTCAAAGTATGCGCACAAATAATTACCTAATATACTATGAGGTTTACATAAAATTTATAAAATTGTCACTTATTCATACAATTGTCAAATTTCTATTTTTAGGTACAGCAGAAGATTCGCAACCAGCGTTTCATAAACGTTCCCTTATGTCGTAGCGACTGTGAAGTGTGGTTTAATGATTGCATTGATGACTACACCTGTACAGGTTAAGCTCATCAGAATTACTGGAATATAATTTTTTTAAATAGTCAGCTTCAGCTCTATAAAAATGTTGAATAAAGAGCGATTTTTAAGTCTACAAATTTCCTATCTTCGTTTTCTTTTCAGATAACTGGGGCTTAAACTTTAAATGGACTGCGGATGGCAATAAGTGTCCGGTAGGATCTACCTGCAGGACTTTTCGTCAAATTTATAACTCAAATGCAACATATTTTTGTGAAACGGTATGGGATCACTCCTGGAAGGTGGTCGACGATAGCGAGCATTGCATGCGTTTATGGTTTAACCCTGAGCGTGGAAATCCGAATGACGCAGTTGCGAGGTGGAAAGCAGAGGAAATTGTTAGAATGCAGTCAAGCTCTGGGTCAAGCCTTTATAATAATTTTCAATTAGTGCCATTATTGTATATCGCTCTTCCTGCTGGGACGATCATGTACAGATACTTGTGATGCCGAACTCGAAAATACAATACAATATTGTGCAGATCTGACGAGTACTTTCATGTGTTCAAGAATTGTCTCGAGAATGGACGAGTGAGTTGATGTGTCACAACAAAAGATTTATGATCAAACTGAAAATAGCTTGTGCCATTTACACGCGAACAAATTTGCGAGAACATATTTTGCCAGGTTAATAAAATGAGCCGAACATAAAAGATTTTTTACAAAAACTGCTTTCATTTCAACTTCAGCACGAACACAGCACATCATTACAAACTTTTGCAAAAAAATGTGCATAAATGGTTCAAATTAATCAACCTTGAGCAACAGGACGCGGTGCATTATGTTTCATTGTATTATGACTCATAACAGAACTGATTTATTCATTATTTGTCATAATCGGCGACGATTTTCACAGCGTGTTAGGATTTCAGTAACAATATAAATTATTAAAAACGCTACATTACATTACGCAGGTAAAGCCTGCTTTCATTATATACAAAGTGCATAACGAGAAGGGACTACATAGAAAATGACTTGTAAAAACTCAATTATGTATACAATTTATAGAATCCAACTTTCAATCTGGCAGAGTTTTACGGTTGTTTTTTGTACAAAAGTTTCTCACTCTGCAAAATCGTTAAATTAAGTTTAGTTTTATTTCTCTTCAATATGGAATATAGGTTCATTCATTCACACATGCATTTTTAAACTTTATATCATAAATCCATTTTTAGTAGAGCTTTGTAACCTAATTTCATACCGTACATTTCACATTCATCAGTCATATCCGTTCGTGACCCCAAAGTTTGGTTGTTGCCTGACTTGACTATATAAGTTATAGCATTTTGGTTGGATAAATACACATTATACACAAGTTTTTCTTTCTTAGTAAATTGTATTTCCAAAAGTTTGAAAAACTACCAATACTCATTTTTTTAAATTCTTGGCAAAGATTTCCTTTTGACTAGCTCAGTTTTATAATGCTTCTAAGCTATACTGACTGCAATTATGTATATATTTAAAAACATTCATTAAATAGGCCTTTAGCAGGCAAACCCTGAATCATGAGTTTTGTATATTTTTTTGCTAAATAACGATAGCTTTGTTAACTTCTATAAAAAAAGCTTTTTGCGAAGTCGTGCTGTAAAACTGCAGACGTTCTCATAAAAACTCTCTGAATCTGAATAGATCCGCTTCAACTTCAACCATACAATCCAAAAATCCGCATACCTTTCATGGCAGTTTTCATAACGCATTATGACTTTGACAACGTCATAATCCCAAGTATAAAGTTAAGGTTAAATGTAGGCAATACATATTTGACTCGATACATTGTATTTGGACGACTTTGTAATAGAGAGGAAAGGTGTGGATCACTTAAAATTTAAATGAGTTACTAATTGAAGGAGTTTCCTCCATACATAAATGCTCCTACTACACATGCCTCATGCTTATTTGATTGACGCAATATTCAAAGTATTTAAATGTACTAAATGTCCCTAAATCTGAGACTTATACATTACTGATATTTTACTAAGAAAAAATGCTTGTGCGCATTTTAACTGAGCAAATGTAACATTTTATTCTATCTAATCATAGTCGTAAATATCGTAACATAACTTATTATTAAAGGGTAACGGAGAATTTTTGGCATACAATAAAAATAATTAATAATACTTTTGTGGCCTTTGCTTCTGGTAGTTCTTTCTTCTGAAGTAACCAAGATTTGTAAGCAAAGACTGACGATGAGATTCAAGAAAATGACAATATAATTGTACTTTATCTTAATAGTTACATTCGACATTACAAATTTGCTACAGAAAAGTACGGCTCATCTTGTAAATGGCGTGTCTCAGGCGCTGGTCCGTAATGTTTAAAACCCCAATGATTAAACTATATTCTATTTATATACACGCGACGCATTTAAATAATGAAAAAAGCCGTAAGCAGCATGGTATACAATGTCATAATTAATGCTTTGTCTTGTAATAATAATGCTATCCCGAGAGAAAAGTAAAATTTACTTTTTTAAGCATTTTTCATTTAAGAGAGATATAGATTCACTATGTGAAAGTAGTATTGAAGCATCCTTTTGTTAATATATATATCCGTATTTGTTCTGTTGTATTATTGTTCCAGTAGAAAGTACATTTGGTAAAAATTTATATTCATCACTTAACATATCCCCTTGTTTTTATACACATATACTTTTTTTGATAGCAAGGCTTTTTGTATGAATTCTGTTTCTCGGATGAATAAATTATTTCAAATTTCAGCAATTGTTGATGTATTTAGAAAAGATAGGAATTTAAAGCATGACGCAATTACTTTGTCTCCGACGGACAGGCTCTGGACGCAATACTGCTCGTACAGCTTCGTCAAACACCTACAATTTCGATGTAAATTTCAATTAATATGCATGTAAGTTCAGAGTAATGAATTATATATTTGATGTATTAATTACCTGTCGAAGACCACGCTGTGTGAGTGCAGAACATTCTAAATATTTTACAGCACGGATTTTATTAGCTAACCGTTGCCCCTGCTCCCTTTTAATTGGGGATAGCCCTTGCTCACTGAGTTGAGCCAGTGTTTCTTTGTCATCTCGTAAATCCAGCTTTGTCCCTGTATCAAGAGAGTTGAGAGTGAGTGCACCAAAGACATTTTTACTTGACCCACATTGCATACATTATGCAAAAGTTCCAGTTAATTATTATGGTACTTTGGTTTGTACCTATGAGTAGAATCGGCGCATCAGGACAATGGTGCTTAATTTCAGGAAACCATTTAGACGTTACATTTTCATACGATGATGGACTAACAATTGAAAAACATACTAGGAACACGTCCGTCTGCAAATTACACGGGCAAAATATTTTCAAAATTGATAGATTGGTTCGTGTGTGTGCTGTAGCAAAATAAAAGCATCTTAGAGCATCTTACCTGAGGATAAGACAGCGGCCTAAGTCTATCATAATCTTCTTGGCCGGCAGTGTCCCATAATCCCAGACTAACAGGTATCGAGTCTACAACCATTGGAGCTGAGTAGTTATCGAACACTGTTGGAACGTACTCACCCGGAAAGCTATCCGTTGTGTAAGAGATCAACATACATGTCTTCCCCACAGTTCCTGTAAGATTTCAACCATCCCAAAAATTTGAGCTAAGTGGATCGTCTTCTAAGAATTCTGCGTAAAAATTATTACTTAAGTACATACCATCGCCCACCACTACACACTTAATTGGTCGCCCGCTGGACATTTTTGGCCGGTTGAAAGAGTGTTGATTTTGGCAGTTTGCAAATTTTACAAAATGTATAAATGAAAAACTAGGTTATACTTTCAGGAAATTCACAAAGTTTACACTTTTCATTTAGTAGTTGATGAAGTTATTTTCCAATTTGCATGAAATTGGAAAGTTTGCAAGAATGCAAATTCTCGTCTCGCTAAATGAGTTCATTCACTGTGTATCTGAAGTGGATGGCGAGGAATGACAAATTAGTCAGCATTGTATAATCCATTCCACCAGACCTTTGCAGCACTGCTTTCCGCTTTGTTCATTCATTTGGATTCATTGTTCGTATGACACATTCATGTACATTATATACGTGATTTGTTCCGAGGAGTCACATTCACAATGAAAAACAATTGTCGCATGTTCTCCATATCATTTTCATGCCCCGATGCGTGCTCCAGTTTTTGAAGGTGTGTAATAATACAACTGTCACATATTCGCAGCAAGTTTAGCGCACAAGAGTTTGGGAGCACAAATTCTTAATATTATTATGTTTCATAAAAGTTGAAACGGTTTCCTCCTCGGCTCACTTTTGTAATTTCCAGTTGCAACGATTACACCTAAAATATAAAACAAGATAACAGATTATTACGGATATATAGAAGCTGCAAATAGTACGTGACAAACATTAGGTGAAAGTGAGCATTTAAAAAGTTCATATATATGTGCAAAGTTTTGCATGGAAAATGAATATCTCTGTGTACAATAAATTACACATTCTCTATGTTTTGTTTGTGTTTATATGCTCGTTGCACACACCATCACACACACGATTGAATGTAGAATGGAAGTACGTGTGCGTGCATGTATAAAAATATGATTCATAGGGAGAAGAATCAGAGTGATGACTGGGTAAATTTTCAGGGTTCCGGCTTCCGACTCTCTTTCTCACATCTCCGTAAAGCCTTGAAACCCAAGGAGTCTCTGTGATACAGAGAAACTGTGTGCAATTCACTGTACATTGGTCTTGGACTTTGTACACGCTTATTATTTTAGATTTACTAGAAAAAGGGATTTTTCTTCATTCAAAGATGTCTTCAAATGTGGATATAAGGACGACGGACGAACGACCAAAATATATGACTAAGGAAGCCCGGACGCAGAAAACAACTATATTGAAAGGACGCATGCTGGAACCAGAGATAGGGCACGAAGACACACGAAAAACTTTTTAATTTCGAAGCTTTATTATATTATTAGACACATGCTGATAAACTTACTAAATCGTTCAATGAGATGAATTCTTTGCTCAACACAGTGGAAATGAATTGAATAAGGGATGCATGAGTTTGCACACATATAAGCTTCTATACCATTCGAATCTGTGGAGTATTTTTTTGCTCACAACACAACATGGAGTTCTTTCCCAGAACTCACCCTTATGAGCCGGAACAATATTTTTGGACTGACATCACGAAACAAACATGTAAGATGTGCACAAGGATATATAGGGAGTCCTTTTATATTCATATGCATATGTGCAAGTTTTTGGGCACAAGACATAGTTTTTCCAAAGATGACTCGAGTACAAGATAAATGGCACAAAAAAGTCATGGCTATGCACTTTCTGGTTTTTCGGGTAAATACATAATTGCGCAATGTTTTCAGAGACTCTGTCTTCTACTTACAGTATACAAATATAGAAGGATGAGGAGAGCTCCGTAGTATTAGGATCCGGAGACATGGGGAAATAGCTTAAGCAAATTCTTTACTCGCTTCAATAAAGTTTTTGGTTTTTTCTTTCAACCGTGAGGATTTGAAATGAAGGAAGAATGTGAGAACATTGTATATCTAAGCGTTTCCTGGATATGATATGAGAGGTGCATTAGTGGCTAGTGCTCGTCGTACGCTCCATTCTCCCAGTTAATCTTATCACAACGAGGAGAAAAATTCACATAGTGGAGGAGTGTAACTGCCAGCGCTCTCTCCGCTCGTATATCCGAGAGAGAGTTTCTTTTTTGTTTATCCGAACTTGTTCCAAAGAGGATTTTCCCCTTGTAAAGTGAGAGTCAAGGGATCAGTTGAAAAGTTCAAAAATGCACGCTTAGCAAAACTAGAAACGTCCACAAGCAAAAACATTCTTCCCATTCTTTTAATACTTGTCGCGTGTAATATGTGCTCTTATACACTGTGCCATGCTTCGCTTCCTTCCAATCCACACACCCCCTCAGAAAAAAGCGAAGAAATGGGTTTAACTTTTTTTCTACCTTTTAAGAGGATACAAAAAGATCGAGGAAGCTCGTTTGAAAACAGAGAACCATAAGACATTTTCCTCAGTTTCAAACGAAACTTTCCTTTGGCCTGAGATCGAACCGCTGACAGATTAAACAACCTACTTCTGACAAGCCGGCGGAATAACGTGTGTGTGTGATGTGATTTGTATCTGGAAAAGTGAAGCAACTTGCACACACAACGCATACATATGCACAACAAACTATAATGATTTACCTCGCTTCGCAGCACTTCTATTTCTATACTTTCACAGGGATTCCATACAACTTATGTGTACCGATTAATGAGCATGTTGCAATTATTAAGTATTCTGTGAGACTTACCGTTTAAAAAAATCGTTGCTTCAATCGATTATTTCAACGGATTAAAAACGCTTCTCAGGGAAAGAATGAAGACGTACAACAAGTCCCACTAACACTATCACCAACTTTCTGCTCACTGTCGCTTGATGTTCCCCTGTTTTTCCGATTTGGCATTTGACTCACAACCCACGTTCATGGTCTATCCAAACAACGGGTTTTTATCCTTTCTCAGTAAGTTGGTAACAGCTTTATGATTTTGTGCCATGATGCTCTATTGCTGCTGGCTGAGCATTTACAACTTTTCCGTGGACTTGATGCGTATGTATATTGAATGAAGTCGATCTCTCTCTCTCGCTCTCTCTCTGAGTGAGTGAAGTGAGTTTCCACTCACTTTTAGACATGTCATGTCTTTTCACATATCGGATTCGGTGCGAGTGTATATGCATGTATATATGCCTCTCTCATTTCTCCGTGTTGTTATTCCCATCCGTATTCGATATCCGTAGGTTTGCTGTCTGCTAGTATATATGCATGAAACGTACGGAACATGTCTCTGCATTTTTTATACTATATTCCTCATGTCTGCATTTGTGGGCATTCCCATTTTCCAGTCTGTTTTGTTGCTGAATTCTACCGTTTTATGTAAGGGCCAATTCTTTTCAATCCGAAAGTATCCGTAAAGTCCTGTGTCTATATCGTCCCCTTTGCCGTTTCCCACATCATAGACTTATTTGGGAAGCGGGTCGTCCACCCCGTTGTAGAATTAGATGTGGGCTTGTCGGAGAGAGGAAGGGTGTTAGACGCAAGGATTATGCATGACACAACCAAGGCATGATCATCTATCTGCGTACTGTTGTATTCTTCCTGAGAGAACGAATGAGTAATAACACTATTCAATCATAATCGTATGCACGCACATTGAATGCACTCTTATGGCTTAGAGTAAAAATATGAGTCAAACCCGAATATGAATCATAATCTCAATTGTTTCATATGTCCGTGTCTTTTTTCATTGATTTACGAACGTACTGACGCCATCGCCCATGTAAAAAATTTCACTCAAGTTTACATCATTGCATTGTCTTTTGTCTTATAGGTTCTGGCATATTCTCAGGTAGTAGAACGTTCTTATTTTTAATGCCATTATTTTCGATATTGTGCTCGCTTTCTCGTATCCAACCCACTTCGCATGAAATGCTAGAAAAATTTAGATGAGATGAATATTTGCTACTCTTACTTGAAATAATTTTATTTTTATCACTGTTCGCTCATCGTTCATGAATGCATAAAATCCGTCCGTTCCTTTTCCATCTACTTCAGGGAAACTCTCTAGAGATGTATGACAGCATTACCGAGGCAAGGCAGACAGAATGAAATATAGGTTTGGTTTTGAGGCAGGGTTGGGTTTTAGGGCACGAGTGCGAGGGTTGTCTATATTTAATAATATTACTTGCTTTCTCGGACAGCTTGCTTCCAATGTCTCGCAACGACTAAAATTCTTTTGCCAAGTTAACACTGGATGCGTATAATATGCACACTGGCAGGGCCAGGAGAGGCGACTAGTTCAAAAGTTCACAGATTGTCTGATGGCCAATTCCATTAGTTAAGCTGTAATTTTGTATGTACTAAAATCAAATTATTCATGTAAAGTCGAGTTTCTCAGAAAAGTCAAACTTCATCAAGAAATCCATCGCAAAGTTTTCTTTGTGAATAATTAATAATAAAAAGGGGATGATGAACGTCATATGCTAGAAACGTCTTTCCACGACATGCTGGCTTAGGAGAAAGTACTTTCAAACTAAATGTGACTTTTAGCTTGATTGTAAAACACACATGTAATTTTGAGGCTAATGAAATAAGCGACCGCTTATAAATTTTATGTATACATGATAAGTACACTAAACAGCTCCAAAAAGCCACATAGAAAGATTATTCCAAATGTTTCATTAAGATAATATAAGAAAAGAGAAAGTAAATGACAAAAATGTTCGGTTAGCCTTGATTTAAGTTGTTTTATTACTTCATTCGTAACATGACTGAGTATTTTTTCTTACACAAACCTTCGGTTACATGCAACCAAAAAACAAAGGAACTTATTTTACCATATATACTATATGTAAAATGTTGGAGAAGATGCAGGAGGACGAAGGACGACAATTATATATATATTTACGATGATAATCAAAAACTGTTACGTGTGGAACACTTCGGGCTTTTGGAATGGTCCAAAATAATAAAGGTAAATTGATCCAAGATTTTTACAAATCGCTCCGAGTGTGTAGCGTGCGTACAGACGCTAGAACGAGAGTAAACCAAGATAAGAACACGACGCGTTAGAAGGGAAACTGATATATTTTGCAATGAATTGACCACAGCAAATCACATTCATATTCTTCAATGTAATTAATTAATTATCTATCGTACAGGAAACCTCCATTTAAATGTGATATCCACTAATCTAGTATGTGAACGGAACATAGGCACAACCATACGAAAATGTTACGGTATAAGAAGATAACGGTGATATATTTGCCAACGTACAGACTACTAAAACATTAAATGCAACTTTGGTTAATTGATTTTTTTTACTATTCATCGCACTCTCCATATTATTTCCTTTCGCTCAAAGTTATACGTTTAATGGAAACTTGCTGCGATTAATTAAGTAATGTGAAACAACTTAATAAGCATAACAAACGCAGTTAAGCTCCAACTCTGAAATCGGAAAAAATGATGATCAATACTTTTGTCACTGGTTCCTGTTCTTGTTTCAATTTTCAAGGACACGGGACGCTACTTTCTCTGATTACAAATTACTACATACGAATCATCCGGAATTTCATCAAATGTGTGTAACCCTATCTGACTCAATGTCAACCGTATCGAACTTTGTATGGAAACGTCAGCATATATAGAGAAAGTTGTAAGAATAACGACATATAAAAAAGAACTGTTCATCCCGAGTCAAAAATGTTAGGCTATAAGTGTGAACGCCATAATAATGGTATCAAAAGTCTAAAAGTCCAAAGTGTGTGGCAGTTTTAGTAACACAAATTATGTTAATTATGCGAAGATACTTTGAAAAAAGTTCGTTACTGGCATACACCTTATTATTAGTTCATTTGCCTCGACCTAAAAGAAGCATGTTCTTCAAGTTTCTGCTAATTGCACACGAGTAATGCACAATGTATATATCCTATATATTTAAAAATGCAAATGTAAGTAATCAATCATCGATTCTTTTGTAACAACTTCACATTGCTCGGCATGTGAACCATTAAAAAGTTTAAAGTTACAGCGAATGAAAGCAAGCAGTTCATTCTTTTGGTAATCGTCTTCAGACCATCGTTTTCTGATTAACTACAAAAGTACGTTTTTACATTTTTCATCTTCATTTAACCAAAACTATATATTATAGGCTGCCATAAGAAAAGGTGTGTGCGTCACATTCACGCCCACATTGTGCCACGAATCTGCGGGGTCCACAGTGTCATCTTGCTCATCTACGACTAAACTGTATGCAAGAATACAAAACTACACATTATTATGTTATGTAGTAAAAATGCAAAACGTTCCCTTCCATAAAAATCATAGAACATGTGTCCATCAAATACCCTATGTTTCCAGAAAAGCAGTTTTTTGTTCCTTTTTTAAAAGGAGGCCTATACATGTACACAGTTTGATAAATTTAATTACACGAGGATATAAGTAGTTCTATACGCTTAACATGTTCAAGTCCTATAGTTCTCTTATCTGTATCAACTTTTCGTTTTGGCATGGCATATGATGAGCTATTTATGTTACAATTTAGGTTTCCTTAATCTTGGCTTTCCTTGTAAGACCAGATACCATTCATCTTCTCATCTCCTCGGTTCTATTACATTCTCTTATTGTATCGTTGTTATCGCAGAAGTAATTTTTTCTCAACTGATCTAATAGTATAACATGCTGCAAGGTTTGGGCACAAAAATTATATATATATGCTCACAATATCAACTCACCTATTTAAACATCGGTTTCGTTCGGGAAGCAAGACTAGCCGTTAATAATACACACTATATAACTTGTATTCTCAAAAGCACATACACACTTGTGGAGTTAAATTGCATGACTTACAAAATGCTTAAAAATCTAAATGCACATTCCTATCATCACATACTCTAAGAGTATGTCAAAGTGTGTAGCTTTACAACAAACGGGACATGAAATGCAATATAATGTCCCCTCAGCCAATATCATCATCTAGTATGGCTGAAAATATGTTTTTCGCATGTGCTCACTTTCAAAATCAGTATATGAAATTAGTTTACGTTATTGAGCGTTAATGAAATCAGGAAACGGTGGTGCAATGTGGTTACCCGTTTGAAAAGAAAATATAAAGTGTTTGCGATTATATATGGGTTATATGGATTGGGTTAATGATGTGTAGAAGCACCGACGAACTTTGTACACATAAAAAGGACAAAGGGACTGATATACATAACGTTCATAGTGTGTTTATCCTAAAACAACTTGATGAAGAATCTAATATTCAGCAACGTAAACGTTTACAAAAGAAACATATACGGGAGGACAAGTATTCAACTCAAATAATAATGTACAGCAGGTTTATGGAAGAAATTTGTAAAAATTAAATATTTGCGATCATAATTGCTAACTACTCGCTAAAACCGTGTAAAACTGTAAAACAGTATATCGTAAAATTCCGCACAGTACACTTTATGTACATACACACACAAAATTCTGAATTAAAATATAAGATCTTGTTGAAACGTATGAAAAATTTCTCCACAGCTAAGCTACTACGTTGGTACGTTGGTATTTATGAAGAAATATTTGTATACGCTAATGAGACAACGGTCGACTACTCCCCACTCCTTTCGTACAATTGGACACCCTATTAACATGACGAATTCGCTGGTCGAGGAAGTGCACGGACAAGATAAAGTTTCTCTCCTCGTTGATTTGTGTAAATGGGAGCTCTTTGATAGTGCTCAACTAACTGATCTAGACTGATAAATTTTCGTTGGCCAATGCAAAAATTGCCATTTTCAACGTGAACGCGGAAGTGTTTATTCCTTCCTGGCGCCTTCAACGATACTGAGAAGTCTCCGGCCTTTACAAATCAAAAGCAAAACTTCATTAAGTTTCATATAAATATATTTTGTAAATAAAAATGGTAAGTCATGTCGTAAGATTAAATCGTACATTCGTTTCTGAGTCACGGATAAGGAAGTCTCCATCCAGCCCCCTTTCGTTGAGAATCTGATCGCATTGGGATCGAGAAATGCTACCAAAGTACCAATTTTTCGTTGTGAGATAAGAGCGATCCGATCCGTTTCGATTGTTAGCATGATTATTTGGCAACACTCCATTAGTTTCTCGGAGGGGTTGAGTGAGAAATTCCGATAATTCTTGAAGGTAATTTCTAGGAACTAATCCTACTTGTCCATTGGATTTTCTTGCTTTAAACCAATCGGGGTCTGACGCAGGTCTGTCTACGATTTCCAGTCTATCCCCTTTCTCAAAGCTTAGCTCTTGGTCGTTCTGTAAAAATGGTAAGATAACGATAATAGTAACATATATCATAATAAAAAGGCAATAATCAAATAACTTTGCAGCATAACATATAGTTTCTCTGAGAATAAAATTTACCTGAGCAGTAAAATTATATAGTGCCACCATTATGTCCAGGACATTCTCCGCCATGGCATATGTGTGAACTGTTTCATCTTCGCCTTCTTCCTGGGTATAATTTGAAGGGAACCACCCCACATGATTCCCGTATTGTCCCTTCCACCAGCCATCATTGGACTTTTCTAATATCAGAATTCTGCTCCCTTTCACCAGTGAGAGTTCATCCATTTGTTGAGCTTGGTACGCGTACTTGACAAGCGCTGATCCAATGGCTTCCCGAGACTCGTGCGGACACTGTTTAAAATTGGTTGGGGCACCATTGTTATAGCCATGACTGGGGGAAATGTGTGTAGCTGGTGGAACTTCTATCGACCTCGAGGGCGAGTTTGGCAAAGTTTTTGAACCGGTTGAAGTCTTCTTAACCTTCTTTTTAATGCTACATTGAGGAATTTAGAAATATAACGAATTAGCATCATAGCGCCCAACAAAGACCCCGAATCGAAAGTAAGCGTACGTGCATATATTTATTCCACCAAACTTACCTATCAAATATTGACGGCTTTTCCCTTTTCACGTAATTACTTGGGACGTAGCCTGACGAACCCCTGGCATTCTGGACCCGCCACCAATGCTTCGAATCGTCCAACAATAAATACTTTTCATTTTTTCTTAAGTCAAGCTCCTGTGCCCCTTGAGCGGTATAATCATACTTTGCTATCACATAACAAAATTCCTCCATTGGGCCCCTTCCTGTAAAGCAAACAAAGATATATCGTCATATTAGAGAATGTGTGCATATGAATATTGCAAAAAAATGGTAAAGTAAAAGTAGTGATTTAAAAACGGTATACTTTCACTTGGTTTTTACGAATAAAGATATCTAGAGCACTTGACGATAAAACTTTAAGTTTTAAGAAACATTCATTACACCGAGGACAATTTCAGTTAATTTAATAGAGGACAAAATTACTAACAAATTTCACCACCACGAAATTATCAGTAGAATCAATATATACGCATACAAACTTAAAATACGTGAATATGTTCAACGTACGAAGGCACCGCATACATACACATCGTAGCGTGACTCAGATTAAATTGGAATTGGGATACAATAAACTTGACGGCAAATATCCAGAAATAGTCATGCACAAAATTTAAAGGGATACCTAATATAGGTAATTGAAAACTAGTTTTACAACCTAAACTTCACAATTTCGCAATTCTCCTTAACGAGTAAAGCGTAATGTTCGTCACCCTCTAGATGTTGTTGTATGCACATTTACACCGGATGGATTAGGATTTAGGAGTGATTAACACAATGGACAATCAATATTTATAACTTTTTCTTGATACAATGGACAATTGTAAACTCATTAACCCGCAGCCCGAATTCCTATGAATATTTTTCTACGTATTCTTACTATAGTGTAAGGGATAAGTTGGAAACTAATGAATATAAACCTGTTAAAATGCGGCACTTGACATCAACCGAGTAAATTCATGTTTCTTAAATGTATTCCATAAATTCATAGGGCTTAGGACACATAAAATGAAGTAGCTGAAATGAGGTTCGTAAAAGCAATAAGTAAGTTTACAAGTTCATGAATCATGGCATAGTTCATGTTCATATACTTCATCGTTTGTTTAGTCGTTTCTCAAGCATGTCAATTGTTCAACAAAGAGACTGTGAGCGTCACTTGAACTTGTGAGGATATACATATATCGTGTTTTAAAGTACCATAATATTAAATAAACAATGCGCATCACATTAATTTTGATAAATGAATTAAAGATTTGGGTCCTTTAAACAGGGACGTCGATAAGACTATTCAACTATTCACACACTAGTGAGTGTGAATGCACGAAAGAGGGCAAAATATGGAGCTAGTGCACCACATAACGGGCACGTCCGTCGTGAAATTGAAATTGTGATACACAAAGTGAAATTTGTAAATATTCGTTGGGCATTTCAATATATATATATATAACGAGACAATGTTTTTACCAGACACAATATCGTATAACGACATACCGGACTGAAAAGATTAAATAGTACATATCCGAGTTTGAACTAATGTGTTTTACGCAAAGACGGCCTTATTTTGCTGTGCAAACATATAGTCATAATAATATTTTGTACATATAATTTCATGCACATGCAACGAAAATTCTATTACACTGAATAGGAAAAGTAAATTAACGTAAATAATATGAAATTATCTACTACAACTTATATAACAAGAACTGAACGATCGCATACGAAACATTGAGGGATGCATTTGATTAGGAGGATCATTGGATTGGAGTCTTACCGAGCGTCTTACCGAGCTTTAAACTGGACATTTTGAACTCGGTTCTGTAGTTGGACCTGTCGAGAGATTCCCTGCCTTCAAATTAGGAGGAAAGAAATTCGGAATTTTAAAGGTTAAATTAGCTGCTTAATTCACAGGAGACCAGAGGAGATTCACAAAAGGACACTAAGCAATACCGGTTACTCCTTATCGTACGTATTATAAAGTTCCTTGGAACCGATTTCCACTCATTCATTATTCAAAACAAGGACCCGGAAAGTGAAAGCAATGTGAAAGCAGCTTAAAGCTTCGTCAACCTCGTCATAGTATATAAAGTGAAATACAAAATATGATTCCGTTTCTGTGTTCTACTCACGTACACGGTGTACTGTATACACACAAAATGAGTTTCTATCATACTATTCTCACAGGCACTGGGCCTTGTACAATTATAGAATGATCAATCACTAATACTATATACTTGGAACAATTTGTTGTCTACCAATTAGTTTTATATTAAATTTATGTCAAATTTCATATTTCATCAGAGCCTCTGGATTTTACCATAATGACCGCATGTACATTTACATACATCAGAAAAATTCAGTTTATTTATGTCCTTACCTTAACCAGAAACTCGGCCAAAAACAGGATCACTTGTTAACATGAAATGAAACTGAGTCCGGGCCTGCTACCCCTCCTTTGGATCATTCAGTTTTGTTGTAGGCTAACGATGTGAGTGACGGATTGATTGAGTTGAGAAACGAGCTGCGTCAAACAATGAAACCATTTCACACACTTTTAATTTCACATTGATTCCTCTAAAGAACTCACTGCCTTTGCTTTCTTTACGGACTTTGGTGACATTAATGATGCCTCACTCAAAGCAGAATGCATGGAATTCAAGACTTCGTATCAAATGGAGGTTTCAAACTATTTTTCAGTTTGCAACCAAAATTCTCCCCACTCGCCACTCACCAGCACTATATATGTGCACTGTGCACACACGCACAATTGTAAATGAAATTAAAGCATGTTCCCCTCCCCAGTCCTAATGCATTTCTCTTCTCGCGATCTATGTTAACAATACTTTTCGCAAAGAAAACTACCCAAGCGTTTAGTACATTTTGGCTGGGTAATCAACAACTGCAATTACTTGATATCATGTTGTTTTATTACATCTGATAACACATTTTTGTCTTGCGCTCACCAAAGAGCGGTCATACTTCACACAAATTTTATACTAGACTTATCTTTTCCAACTTTGTCTTGTGTGAATACACATTTTGCACAATTTGCTGCTTTTGCTTTTATGCCTCGTAAAAAGTGAAGATAAGCAAACCTCGATTCAATTTTGAGACTATAAGATAGCGATAAAATATTCACGAAAAAACTACAATGAGTCCACCTTATTAGCACACTTTTAGTTAGGTCCTAGCACAAGTAAGACTCAAAAATTGACAAGGATAATGTGTGATGTCAGCGATGTGATATATGCCTTTCAGGTGAAATTTTCAGGACTGCAAGTGAACATACCTCCTTTTTTACACAAATTAGCCCTATGTATTCACTTACTATTTTCAATGTCGCGTTAAAGAAAAAGGACTGCCTTATCATTTCCTTTTGAAGGCGTACGACAGCAGAGCAGTCATCCTTTTGAAATGTTTTAACGATACGCAAAAAGGCCCTTGCAGCGTTTCGTGAGAAATTGGCGAAAAATGGAAAAGTTTATACAAAATCGAAGAAATAATGCAATGTGCAATCTACACATGAAGTTATAACGTTACAACACTACCGTATCCACTATGAGCTATCTCCGTGATAGTATTCTGTCTAGAAAAGGAGATGCTTGCTATATACATTTAAAGCACTGAATAAAAGATGGATTGGATGAGAACCTAATCCGCTGTCTAATTCTTCACATTTTATTGCTTCTCGATTTTTTGTGTAACTTACCAGTTTTGCTATATATTTTGCAGAGAGTCTGTCTGCTGTGTTTGTATCGGTGGCACAAGCAGTGAATATTTGTGCTGTTAATTATATTTTCTTGTATTTCCTCTGGGAATATGAGTGTAACATCAACATGCAGAGAATCACCCACTCGCAATCGTTCCTGTGAATCACCAACAAATCGTAAATAATAATAAGCATGTAAAGTACTGGGTAAACTTTTGTGTTCTCTGTGTAACATGGGACAAGAGAGAGAGAGAAAGAAAGAATGGAATTATGAGAGCTTAGTGAAGCTGTATAGCACAATTTACATTAATATTGTCAGCGTAAATGGTTGTAAGAGATGCGGCTGGTCACTCCTAATATTGCATGTGTTTAGCCTTTGAGATGAATTTATATGTGTTATATCCTCTTTGGATTATACATGCATTCTAGGAGATACAGAATACAGAGTAATATCGAATATCCCTACGTAGTTTGTGTGCGATGTGTGATGTGAATGGGAGTATGAGCACAGCAAAAACCCAGAGAGAATTTGTTTGCACTGTGACGAGTACTTATATATGTGTACCGTGTACACGCATAGTTTTTTGGGATGTCTGATGAGTTTTCATGTACTTGCCCATTTATCGAACCACACTCACTATATGAGAATTGTATGAAAGCCCGTTGCTCATTCCCCAGCTCAGCTCGCAGCTTACTCACGTTTTCATGTATTACTCATACTCAAACTCAATACTGCTGAGGGGATTCAATTCAGTGAAATGAAGGCTCATGTGCATTTCAGTCTAGAGGCAATGTGGTTAATGGATTCATGAGTGAGAACTATGTATCTCTGTATATAGTGTATAGGTTAGCAAGCCTTGTGGCTTGTGGTAAGTGATTCTGATTCTGTCTGATATACCTCTTACCTTTTGGGTGGCTGCGTGGTAAGAAGTGTTATCGGAGTAGTACACAAGTAAAGGAGATACATATTATATTGAATGTGAGAAATAGAAACATTCTCAAATAAGGATATATCCCTTCAATGTCCTCTGTCGGCTCTCTCATTTTTATCAAGGCAAGGAAGGTATCTATGCTGTGGGCTTTGTCATGGGACGTAACGTGAGCGTCACTTCATCAAACTGCCTTTTTTATTTTATCAAGTTGTCGTGTTGTGGATCCCTTCCGTGAACTTTACCTGTAACTTCTACAGAATCTCGCGTAAACGTCTTTATTAAACGTACTTATGAATGTAGAATGTAAATAACACATTTGGCTTACAAAAGTAAGGTTTTGAACATTACTCGTATTTTTTGTTCAAAGTTTGCTGTGAGAATATAATGCTTCAAATAGATGCATGTGTACATGAAATCCACATATCTTTGTCTCATGAGTTCAAATTTGGGATGTAAAATTATGCTACTCCCCCATTCTTTATGATTACTTTTAAGGTCTGAGGTCTGCATTTATTGCTGACGAATTACGATGCGGACAACCTTGAATTGAGAGAATGTTTTGGGAGGATGCGAATTAAGGTACATGCTCAATAAAATGTACCAAACGCGTAAAATCAGGATTGAAGTATAGAAATCTTAATCGATTTAGAATCATTTGTAATATGGCATTGCGAAACATATTGGTGGTCATTATGACATGACATCGATCATTAACATGGTTCATTATTTTTATTCCTTAAACATCATTGATACGTCGTGTTTGTATTTTGGTCTAATTGTATTCGGAACACAGTTTGTGACAATTTTAAAAAGAACTAAAAGCGCATGGAGCTGATGGTTATCTCAGGATGATGTGAGATGTGATATAATATGAAGTTATAATTAATGCCATTTAGCCGGCGTGGCGTATCATGTCACTTTGTCGGCCTCCTTATATTATAATCTTTTATGTTCATAAGCAATGAGTTACGGAAAACCGCAAAGGTATATAACTTTATTTATGTTAACCAAAATATGGTTTGGAAACCCTACTTGAATCCGGCAAATCCGATACAAATCAAGTTGGAGTACGATTTTAAAAAATAAAGAATGACGTAGAATGTGATCATAAAATGCATGTAATCATTAGGAGAGGTTCGTATCGATACAACATAGGAAAAGGCGACTTCTCTTGATTATAATCAATGTGGATGGATTACAATGGTAAAACGTGGGCAGACAATGTATAGCTTGCCAAACATAAAGACATATATATAATAACCAGTCCATATCCTATTTTTCGCGTCCTGAAGGTTTTTGATTGATGCTAATGATTCTGGACAGAAGTGACGGAGCAATCATTCTGGTCAAAGTATATCATCTTTAATATTCAATATCCTCAACAAGTAGGAACTCAAAACATCGCTTTGGACTATATTGTAATGCACATAGTAAATTAATAAGAAATGAAATGTTCATTACACTTCTGAACAATATAGCTAACTTAGCTGCCTGCATCATAGTCTATATGAATTTGATTTCTGACAATACAAAACAAAAAACTTTGAAAGCACCAGTTTAAGCCCTGATTGAGATTGTCTCTAGTCCTTCCTTAGCACTCCGGTTCCGGTTCCCCTGCAAGTTCACTTAAACATCTTGAGCAAGTACATTCAAAATAAAATGTTTCCTTCAGTTCTGCTCTCCGTTTGGCCACAGGTTGATTAAGCTGAATGTATCGAATGGATATGATTTCACCAGGAAATATTCGACGCGCTGCAGTTATTTTCAAGGCTATATTGGATATATGTTGGAATGACCCATTCATTTCATGGCCTGATTCACCTGCTGCGTCCTCTCCTAAGAAAACTAATTTCCGATCGGTATTTGGATCGCAGTCGTGTGCCAACAGAGTGATCTTGTCAAAAAGACATGAAGCATATCTTTAAAAAACAAAGAATAATTACAAATTAGCAATACTTATTTCTGCTCTTATGAAAAAATACACTAGAAAGGACCATTACATCTTTAACTCCTTGAATATCCAAAAACTGTTAATACTGAGAACACCAACAACGTGATCAATCGTCTCTGCCGAAAATTCCCCTGCAAGATTGCATTTTTCCTGGATAAAATTGATAATATATTCTGTGGTAGCTTTAGCAAGATAATCCTCGGATCTTGATTGAATATGAGGCTCAAATTCCAATATTCGCTTCCACGCGAGCGGGTCGGAACGTTTTAGTAGCAACGCCCGTAAAGTCTCCACGCAAAAATTCTCATTTACAACCCCCTTCGGCTTCACGTTGTTTCCTGCAAAGAGGTTGCATTCGTTTTCAGCATGGATATTTGACTGAATGTAGAAAGTGGAGAATTTTAACATTTTAAATGTGCTTGGGCTAAATAATTCTGATTCTCCTTATGTCCATTACAGTGTGATTAAAAGTGTGATATCATAATATAATACCTTTTCGCATGTGTCTCCACACACGGGCCATGAACATTTAGAGCATTTCGTGGAAAGCCCGATATCCCTGCAGCAGGCAACGCATACAGGGAGTATATCCAGCGGAGCGTAAGGTCCAGTGGTAATTGGCTTTTCTAGAATGATTAGTTCGCCTGGCTCTATAGTTCTTGAAGCTACAACATAATTACCGTATATGTGATTCCTTCTCACAATTCCCGGACCAGGAAATGATACGTTCGTCGTCACAAGTTCAAGATCATCGCGCTCTTTATTGGAACGATAGGTTCGGATATTCTGACAGCTTCTGCAGGTCGGATCTGGCATGCACTTCTCGACACAGAGAAAGCATACCCCAGGTGGGAGTGGTGTACTACCCCCATTCTGAATGCTCGGAGAGTGTTCCAACGATTTACAAATATTATTATTATTCAAGGTATCTTCTACGAAAGGCATGGTTCCAAAGTTGACTTGTTTAGGCTTGTGCTGTGGTGTAGTGCTATTAGTATGCTGGAACATGCGAATACAAAGTCTGAAGTCTGCACGCTGTCTGGCTGATGTCTACGTAGCTTCCAAGGCCAGACTTTAAGCACTACGTAAGCAACACTCGCTTTATTCACCCAAACTGTAGTCTATACGGTCAAGTTTGAGACTCTTTACGTGAGAATGAGAGCAGTTTTGTCTAATTGAAAAATAATTTTTCAAAATAATCCACAAAGTGTAGAAATGTGTATGTAGGCAAAATGAAAGTCAAAAAGAAGATTTTCTCTCTTGTTCGTGGGCAACTTATATTTGATTTTAGTCCATATGTGTGAAGCAATGTTAGGGAATGCATGTCTCGGTTACCCCTGAATCTGATCAAGTTTTGTGAAAGCCATGGCCATGCCTCTGGTTATTACTCTTATTACGCGTGCGTAATACCTGCGATGTGCGAAGATCTATTTACGTATAAGCTTGTATGCTGTGAGATTGCGATGGATAAATGTGGTGTGAACTAGATTGCGAGCAGTAAAGTATGAATACGGCTTTGGTTGTAAAACGATGTCATTTATTCCTTCGTTTATGGTACTCGATGTTTCATGTGTGCACTAATACACAGGAATTTATTAGAATGCGGGACTTCACGGTCCTTACAAAGTACATTATTTATATGGTATACGTTCACACATTTTGATAGTATTAATTAATCAAATTAAATATTTTTAGGGCAGCTACCAACGTCATTTTTAACCTTTCCGAAGAAAACAAATTGCAATACGGATAAAAATGGCATATTAAAAGTTTTGCATTTACAGATAATCAATAATCAGAGCAATTATGAATAGGATTCTAAGATATTTCAACTACCTTCTATACGAATTCATTCATAATATACAAAAAGTATAGTCCAGGATATATGAGTAGTAATTAGAAGGGTTTTAACACAACCTTGTGCCGTTGTGCCAATCGATAATTACCGTTTTACAGCGCGATTATAAATTCATTCTGCGCCCTTCGATAGATATCGATACGGCTCTCTGTGTCTTCGACAATTTCTTCTTTTCAGCAAAATTTCTTATATGTTTGTCTAATCTTGTGGTTTGCTTTTGCTTGGTCTGTTAAAGAGACAAATTATTCATGCATTTACATTTACATACACAGGGGTTCGGAAATGCAGAGGTTTTAGATTTAACACTTACACGGCTAATATCAGTTTCTACGTTCCATTTGGGTCGAACAACATAATCCTTTGTGGAAGGTACAGGTACTCTTGCTCTTGGAACCCAGCCGGGATCTCCAGGTCGTAGGGCTCTGCAACAGGAAATATACGTAGTTTTAAAATACACTGGTTTATGATACTTGGTACCGATATTGCCGATTATATAAATCATTTAAATCATATAATTATTGATATATTTACCCTCCTTCACCGGTGAATGCCTTGTCCATGTCTTTGCGGGACGTGGTAGCGTCCTCTGACGTTCTACGTCTTTTCGGCATCTGCTCCAAGTCTCGTTGCTCTCTCTCCTCCTTACTCATTGCTTTAAAGTCAGTAGACAAATTAAATATTGGGCGTGCCCATTGATTGATCATGCGCCCGGCCTTATCTTTGTTAGGTTTGGTTTCTTTAGGATGTTTATAGAGATACATAACAGCCTTTCCGATACCGGACTGTTTAAGTAAACCTTGGTCGATAAAAGGGAACTGTAAATAACCAAAAATGTTGGGTGAACGCTCAGAAATTATTCCTTCCTTTATGTGAAAAGTAACGTCGTCTATACTTACATCTGTTAATAGTTTCAAAATACTCTCACGAATACGTAATGCAGGCAAACTTCTATCAGGCATGGGAGCCAGCCAGTCAGTCAAAATGTTAAGCACGTTGCACTCAATGAAAGCCATTTGAAGGTCATGCTTCCGAAGGTGATGAAGCACATTAGGAAGCAATGCAATTTTCTTTGTCGCTGGCTTCCCCTCTTTGTTTAATTCTCTATCCTCCTGAAAATAGGAGACGGTATTGGATTAAGATGCATGCAGATTATTGCAGATCGCGACATTTTAAGTGGTGTCTATTACCTCTGAAGCAATTCTCATTTCGCCTAGAAGCTGTGCAATCATATCGTCGTTGTCATTAATGATTTCATAGTCTTTTCTCTTCTTTCTTCTGGTTTGTTCTTCTTTTTTCTGTGAAGAACGATCACATTATGTAAAGATTTCGTACACAATAGCTGAAGCACATGTTATTTAAAGTGAACTCACTCTTTGCAACATCAAATCAAAATCACTGACGAAGTCAGCGTTTCCTGATCCTCTCCTATCATCTTCTGGCCCTGAATCGTCGGAATCAGACACATCAGGTAGGACTGCACTGGTTGCCGCTGCTTCACCACTTGTTTCTGGCTTTTGAGCATCAGTTCCTTCCTTATTTTCCTCAGTTGTCGCATCTTCAATAAACAAGTAATAATATTAGTTTAATTATGCCCACAACGGCGATTGGCGAAGGTCACGTGGATATTTGTTTGTTTATAGTTTCTCGTACCTTCTTTCTGAGATTTAGTTGACGAAGCTCTCGAAGATCGCGAACCAGACCTGGATCTGTTTTTCTTAGATCGACGGCTTCCAACACTACTTTTGCTCGACGAACGCGACCTCGATCTGGATCTCGATTTAGAACGACTTCTTCGTGAACCACCAGATCCTACAAGTAAGAGGATTGATTTAAGGATTGACCAGTGACAAATTTTTTACATATCTAATGATTAGCTTTTTGTTCACTTGAACTCAATAAAGCAAACAACCTGAACGCCCTGAAGCAACTGATGACCTCCTGGACGATCCAGATTCTGAACCGGATCCTATGCGAGCTCTCTTTTTTCTACTTCTCCCTACTCTTGATCCTGAAGCATTGCTTGCTCGAGAACCGGAACGTGAGCGTGACCTAGACCTGAAATTTGTGTAGTCCGAAAATATTTGAAATTATTTGCTATAATAGTGAATAGTAAATACTAATAATTAATGCACAGGTTCAAGATCAAGAGACATCGACACGTCACATACCTAGATCTTGACCGGGATTCCGACCCAATACGCCTTCTCTTCTTTTTTGTCGCTCCAACTTCAGAACCGGATGCACTGCTTGCACGAGAGCCGGAAGCGGATCTAGACCTTCGCATATGCCGAACAAATTATTTACATTAAATTAGCTAAAACGATTTTGATTATATTTTAATTTATATTAATTCTTTACTATCATACCTTGAACGAGATCTGGATCTTGAACCTGACTTTGACCTATTCCGAATGCGTTTCGCTGATTGAGAGGGAGAATTTGATCGCGACCTACTTCGGCTTTTAGACTGTGCTTCATTGCCTTCATCAATCGCTACAGATGATCCAACTTGTTCAGATTCTCCCTTATCCTCACCGCCATCAGCTTTTGGAGACGACCTCGGTATAACTTGTGTAGGTCCGGCGTCAATTTCCTCATCAAGCTCAGCAACACGTCCCGCATCAGGAATACGTTGAGTGGGTCCATTGTCTTCACCGTCCACATTATTACTGGATGAAGGACTAGGCCTTTTCTGCGTCTCTGATTCGTTCCCAATTTCATCCAACTTGTCGCTATTGACGGACATACGAGGGACTCTCTGGGTTGGTCCAGTTTCATCATCTTCATCACTGCTGTCATAAGTGCGGCCTGGAATTCGCTGTGTAGGTCCACTCTCATCGATTTCTGTATCATTGAGGAGGGTTCGTCCAGGAATCCTTTGAGTTGGACCTTCTTCTTCTAATTCCTCAATAGAGCGACCAGGGATCCTTTGGGTAGGCCCTGTTTCATCCACTTCCTCGTCACTGTCCACAGCACGCCCAGGTATCTTCTGTGTAGCTCCATCATCAACATCTCCCTCAATCAATGAGCGTCCATTAATGACCTGAGTAGAGTGGACCTGTTCGTCATCCGCTTCAAGACGACCTCGAGGAATCAACTGCGTAGGACCACACTCACTGTAGTCATTTTCATTGCTCTCAACGTTATCCCCTCCATCATTTTCAATTCCTTGCGCTTCTTCCTCATTTCCGTCATTCCAGGAGCGCCCTGGAATGACCTGTGTCGGTCCATCGTCATTCACATCATTTCCAATTTTTTCGAGGATTCCCTCGTCCATTTTTCTTCAATATAATCTATAATATTATAATCAATAATAAAACCCGTTAAAATTTTAAAATACTAACACATTTTAACCAACAGTGAACAGGTGGCGATTACCTATGGCAGGACTAGTTAAGCATCGTCAAGTACATTAAACATACAACATTAATTATTTAAATCGAGTCTCCAAAGTGAAGTGAACCAAAATGAATTTCTTTACAAAATTTGATGTTTATTTTATGAATAGTGAATAGATACGTATGTACTTACCTCAAATTTGACTCTTCACACACACACTGCCAACTGTGCACCTTCGAGCACAGCTTTAAATCTTGTGGTTTCACTCAATTCGAACACAAACTAGATTTTGTAATATAATTATTAATTCCTGAATTCAAAATGACGGGAATGAGGTTTTCGGCTTATTTCCTTCAAGATACAAAAATTATATCGAGTTTCACTATTCACTGCCAAAGATAAGATATGGTAGAAATGTAAAAAGTAAAGCCGTGTTTATTTATAAACCTGTGCTCACTGCTGATCCGAGGAATACAAGAACAAGTCCCAATTTCAAGCGCAGAGTGTTTTGAGGTTGTGAGAGTTTAGCGTGAGAGATATAGCGAGAATTGAGAATTGGTCATTTCTTCCTGCGAGTGCCGAATGAAAGCACTTTTTGTTATGAAATATAGATCAGCCTCTACTGCGATCTACGACTACGACTCTACCACTTTTAACTTTCGTGAACGAGAGAGTGCACCCTATGCACTCTTGTGTTCGTTCTATACAAAACCTGCATAAACAAAAGCGTCTTACTCTATAATAAAATTCGCAATCACAATTTTCGGCCACCCAGAATCACTTCTCCGATTCCATTCTTTTATTACGGGTGCATAGACAATAGACGAAGGTGAAAGATGCATTTGCACATTTTTGTGAAATGCGAATATGACAAATATTTCACAGAGAAATGATGCATCTTATCGTACAAGAATGCACATATGAAAGCATAATATTTAGTTTTTTGTTATGTTGCATGTCGGAAATTGTCATTTTCATTCATGGCAGATATTTGCATTTAATTTTAAATGCGTTTGTGGCAGTTGGTTTTTTGCACACATTTTGCACATAACTTGAGAAGACAAAAGTGTTTGGTGTGGTGACTGGTGACCTCTCGCTTTATATTTTGTGCGAGTATGAAATCAGAGATGTAAGAACATCTTGCACTAAAAGTATATGGATGAACATACGTATGGTAGCCAGGGAAAATAGCACTGTAGGTCATCAATAGGATTTCAAAAGTATTATGAATCTATCCGAAAACGGAAGAACATGTTACCTTTTGGTTGGGGAGCTCCAGCGGTACATTGTATTCATGCTACGAAAAGAGTTGAGCAAGGAGTGGAATCCATGAATATGAATGATATGGAATTGCGAATTGCGAACACGAAACAAAAATGGCATCGATTCTTGGGCCCAAATGCTTCTTGTCTTCAGCTCTCTTCCTGCTCACAATTTTATCTGTACGTTCCATTACGACGTTAATTGAGCACCCTAAAATACTAAGAATTTACATGGATGCATTTTTTTACATAAAAACAAATCTCACTTACAGATTTACGGAGTTGTTGGTGTCGTCCTAAATTATCTTCAAGTGTCAAGGAATCCTCAGTTCGGAGAATGGCCTTTCAATCTTCGACCTGCATTCCAGGCTTACATGATCATCCTATGCTTGCTTCCATTGTCTGGACTTTTTGTTCTACTCGCTGTCTGGAAGAGGCAGCCCATGTTGCTGTACTGCAGTGGCTTTGTTCTACTTGGGATTTTCACTTGTTGTGCTGTTATGGGATCTGTGTGCATTAGAGCAAGCTCACAAGGAATTTTGGATGAGTTTTATGCAACTTTCAAGAAAAATCGCAATGATGGAGGGATGATGGATTGGATAAATGACAAACAATGGCAGTATCAATGTTGCGGGATCTACAGTTATTCTGATTGGTACTTGGTAAAAGGTGCAGATGCTGATAATGCAACTAAACTTAACGCTGTTCCACCCTCATGCTGTCGGCGTGATACGATACTTCCGAATGAGGATTGTAGAACGCGTGACATGGCAGATAAACGTGATCCGATTGATATTAACACAATCGTACGTTTTAAACATACGTCAAAACTAAATTTCCAACCTTTCTGAATTCATATTATCAAATTTGAGAACATATTTATATATTTCTAAGGGCTGTGGGTCTACAATTTCGAATGAAATACGAGACACGTGCTTCCGACTTGGTGTTGAAATGTGGGTAGCAGGTATAGTCAGCTTTTGCATGGCCATGTTCCTCTACGTAGGAGTCACGAACCTCTACGTACTAACTGGAAAGCCACTGGTGTTTGGAACGTCACGAAGTCTTTCGAATGATGCCAACAATGGCTTCAAAATGCCAACTGCAGAAGATGGAAATGGATTCAATTTGGGAGTACGGTCAGATAGAAGTGACGTGAACAATAACAATCACATTTGTGACAGGTCTAGCATGAGTTTTGGGGAAAGGTGAAAGCACTGAAAGCACATGTATTGTTCATACAACTAATCGTAAGTATAAGCAAGTACAGCTATCAGTATCAATTCTTTCTGGGATATAGGGCTAAGCGGAGAAGTTCTACTTTGCAAAAGAAAAGTAATAAAGGAAAAGAGAAAGCCGGCAAAGATTCGAAGAAGCGTTCATCTAAAAATCCTTTCAAAAAGATTCCATTTTCACCGGTGCTTTCTCGATCGAAGGTTTCGAAGAATTATAGTGGTACCACAAGGGGTGCGGCATGCCTTAGCAAAAGCTTCATATTGGGAGATGTTCAAAGTCATTTGGTCACCGCTGCGGGGGAAGCTAACTGCGATCCAAATGACTGTGATTTGCTTCGGAAAAATGGTATAATTACGCCATATCTTTGATGCACATATATATGTACTCTGTCCTATTATACGTCTGAATTACATAATCGTAACATAATCGACTCTGACATGTACAATATATGTTTCAGTGGATATGCTTTGGTATCAATCCAACCTTGAAAAGAATATGTCGACAATGAGTACAACGCCTAATGGGACCAGTTCCATGATGGTGTCTGGAATGCTGCAAAATAGGAAGCCCTTTGGCGCAGATCTAGCCGCTGTAATGAATGATGCTTTTTCCCAACGCAATACTCTATACACATTAGTCAGCGAACGACCTTTCACTCCAAGTCTATCACAAAACTGCAGCGTTCCATTTTTCAATGAGATGAATCAACTTCAAAATGGAGACACCCCTAACTTAGGTCAATGTAGTCCGCATTTTTCAACTAGCAAACAGCGTCACATCCACACGTATCCAGTCCCAGTGGAAATGGAAGAAGAATCTGAAGAAGATACCAGTTCTGCAATGCCTCAATTTATTCTGGATTCGGTAGATCAAACAGTTAATCCAATGATATGCATAATTAACGATGAAGATTCAGTGATCTCAGACAAGGAGAAAACGGCAAATGCACAGGCGAACGCAGGAATGGTACCTGCACCGCCGCCACCAACGACGACATCGTCTAAATACCCTACTTCTACGGTACGTTCCTCAACTTTAGCTACAATTCATGAGGAATCGGAGAGTGTGAAAGGGTCACCCGTAAACACGAAAGGTGCATCTCCAGCTTCCGGTTATATGACCCCAGAAAATGTTTCACCGCAACAGACAAAGATGTGCCTTAATGGCTGCGAAGAAGGCGTGACTGAATGCCATAATGAAGACAATTCAACACCCAGAAATGACAATAACAATGGCCTATTTGAACCTGGCAGTGCTAGAGGAGTTAGTGAAGCCTTGATGACCCTTGTTGAGCTTAAACCAAATATTAATGACACTGCAGGGCCTTTGAGTGGGAGAGTAATTAGCGTTGGACAGCAAGAGGCTATCATAGAACAAACTGAAATTGAGTATACAGAAGATACTGATAACACCGATATTTGCCAAGTTAGATCGGAATTAAACATAACAGATGAGGATAGCTCCAACGCTGTCGAAGAACGAAATTCAACGGTTATTTAAATCCCTGTAATGCTACAACGAGACTTATTCTGACAGCTTGATAGCCTTACCTACATTTTAAGACATGCAAACTAACCAACTTAAAAGACACGTAAGATTCTACCTCAATCTTGTCAGGTGTACGGAGTGTTCTGCTTATTTCTATTCTGAAGGTGCACAACATTGTTTGCTGAGAAAATTGGAAATAGTACTCGTGCAATAAAATTGTTGGTTTCAAACGGGCTTTACCCATCAATACGTAGGTTGACATCGTAGCGTTTCTTGGCTTTATGGCCATTTTATACTTCGATCGCGCATAATTTTTATCAAATTTTAATTCAAAGGTTTATATAGCATCCAGAT
This sequence comes from Heteromurus nitidus, assembly GCA_034687055.1. NCBI lineage: Eukaryota > Metazoa > Arthropoda > Collembola > Entomobryomorpha > Entomobryidae > Heteromurus > Heteromurus nitidus. The sequence goes on along the minus strand of JAQFZW010000087.1, from coordinate 67,854 downwards.
TCACTGTTTGCCCACAGAAGACAAGGAAGATGAGAAATGGACCGTTAATTTCAATTTCCCAAATATAAAACTCCACGAAACCCGTCATCAAAACTACTAATACATCCAACATGGTGAACCTATTATGAGCCGATTTTATTAACAATCATTTTACTGAAAATATAAACTAATTCTAGTAATTCTCAACAAATTCTGTATCCTTAAAAATATTTGAATACTGTCTAATGACTATAAATTCAAAGCATGAGTTACATATAGGTAGTTTCAAGTAGTTGGCGTTCACGTTTAATCACTCCGAAGAACTTATAATGTACTTGATCAGGCGCAGCGCAGATGTAATAGCGGATACAGATAATCCTGATCAGCACCAATTGTGTTTAAATGAACGGTTCTAGAGATAGCACATTTCACCGTTGGATGTAGATGAAGTTATTGCCATGAATGAAGCCATAGCTAAGGAAGACGTTTCTGTTGTGTTAACTTACGGTATTTCGCAACAAATTCAGATACGGCAAATTTCCGTTTGCACCCTTCGTAACTCATGTAGCGAATTTTCCCGAAAATTGTTCGTTCTACAAATCCTTGATCATGGACCCCACAAATCGACCACATACAACCTGCAGAAAAAAATATTGCATACAAATAAAATATTATGCCTGAAGCCTGATCCAATTAATAAGCCAATAATACTTAAGAACCAACCAACAAATCCATTGGGATCTCTTCAATCCAAATTGTACTTATCATTTAAGTATATTGCAATTTCCAAAGCTTTTTCAGGAGACTCCGACCATTCCAGTATTTTCTTCGCCCAATACATTCTCAAGTAGCCATGCATTTTCCCTTCAACTCTCATCTGAATCTGAGCTGCATTCCAAAGATCATCATGAGTTTTCGCATTTTCAAATTTTATAAGGTCGTACAGTGGCTTCCGTTTGTCCATTTTGTGTTTATTCAGCGTTTCGCGAGCCCACTCTTGCGCACCGCTCAAATTATCATAATTTTCATTATAGTAGCAGAAGTTATCTGAAAGTTCCCTAAACACAACGGCTTCCTCCATGAAGGCAGCTGTGCCTTTAATATGAGCGGACTTATTCACTTCCAGAATGCATCTAGCTGCCGAGATCTGACCAAAGTGGAACCACGGCGAAAGATTACTCGAAACCTCTTTGTTAGGGTCTCTTCTTTCCTCAGCATAATCCTTGATTCTGGTTGTCATAAATGCTTGCAGTGTTTTAAGAGCTTCATCAGTACCGGGCTTCGCCCAGTCAACTTCTTCCACTGAGTTGTCGACTTCAAGAAAATCCATTAAACCGTTCCAATTTTCGAATGGATCTGAAAATTTGGTCGCGCTCTTATGCGGATGAGAAATTACAGAAGGAAATTCGGTCAGGTATCGTGGAAGGTGCTTGTTGATTTTTGTCCGGATAGTTCTGGCAGCGTATTCCATCTTGTCAGAGGTTACCCACAACGGGATGATATTATGAGCATCAACCTTCGCATCGCAGTATAAAACATATATTTTATTAAATGGTAATTTAAGATAATTTGTATTACACTTAGAAAGTATTAATTTTTACAAACCTGACAAAATGCAACATTTTCAGGAAGTTCCCCAGCTACTTCATCCACCCACTTCTTCGGAGTTCGTAACGGAGAAAAGTCTGTGACAACTCCTCCAATCTTGTGACTCTCGACAAACTTGGGCAGTTCTGATTTTGCTTCTCCGAACATGAGTGAAAATGGAATGTTTAAATCAAGCAACTCTTGCCGGACTAGTTTCAATCCTATAAAAACGATGGGAAGCATTACTTTTAAAGTTTGAATATTTGTCATGTCACGTTTAAGTATATACTCTTTAAATAACCTACCTTTCAGCATAAAAGCATACTGCCGAAGGGTAGCCCCAAGAAACTTCGGAACAAGGCAAAAGCAAACGAACAACGGAACTTTCTGCTGCAACGCTAAACGCTGTGCATACAAGAGAGCCCAGTTGTCTGAAAAATTAAGCCAAACGTAACATTGAATTCTCTCTCTCTCCCTTGTCATTATTATCACAGCATTATGAATAAAAATTAAGGTGCTTTTAGCCTCAGAAGATACCTTGAACACGTTGATCCCTCGACATCCAATAGAGAATTCCCCCATGAGATTCTGGCAAGTTTTGCTCTTTTGATAACATTCTGCACCGAGTCTTCGCAAACTTGAAATCAGGCGGAGGACCAACCTAACAAAATATCAAAATTCAGAACACTCCTCCACTTGAAAACATCTTCAATTTTATAACAATCAACACTAATTGACAATTTCCTATCAAATGTTGTGCCCTGCTACTTACTGCATTCCGCTGATCCTCAATATTCTTCCGAAATGTTTCAAAACTTTCAGCAATTTTCATTTTCTTGTCTGCAGGAACACCTTCGTCCTTCTTGTTCTCCTCCACCTTGGTTGATCCCGAGCGCTTCCTCCTCCCCTTCAATTCTCGTTGTGACTTCGAAGACATTGCACCACTAACTTTTAATTGTAGTGTCTCCCTCACCAATCACATTAAACAAAACTATAAACGATATGAATTATGAAAAAGAAATTATGTAAACAACAAGAACCTTGCAGAGCTCTGCACTTGTCAGCACTCGCACATTTAGCTCTGGGTGCATGTAAACAAAAACAAAACGTTTATGCGCCACGAAATGTGCAGAGCTCGCATCAATTTGTGAGAGGAGCCTTCTCCCATTCATTGCTTTCAGTCACCATTGCCCAGACTCGGAGAATGTATAAAAAAGTGGTGGCCCGCGTGTGTGCACCTCCTTTCAAGTTGTCTTTCATGTGGATGTGGAATGCGCAGTGTGGAGTGTGTGGAGTCAAGTCCAACATTTTTGGAGTGATTCTCGTATTACACAAAACAACACTCAAGCTTCCGCTCAAAGCACATTGTGCTCACGCGTTCTTTCGTTATAGCACACTTCACATCACAAAAATACATTTGAAAAAGTCTTTGTAGAGCATCTATGAGATTACATGAAGTAATTAATTCACGACATTAATTACCACAACAGTTAACTTTACATCGTGGGTTGTATGCTCTTTGTGAATGCTGAGCTGACCGCGTCAAAAAAAGTGTGAAGTTGTAAATGTATGAGATACATGGAATGAATGAGCATACTTGTTTGTTCCAGTAACTTTTTTCATTTTGTGCGGAATTGAATACTTTGGTGAATTTCATAGGGAACAGGTGGGTAAATTTGATGTGCTTAGAAAATAGAATTTGTGGTGAAATGATAACTGATCTGTAATTAATGACATTTTTATAATCTCAATTGTATACCTTTCAAGGTGGATTGAAAAGAAGCGATTTTTGTCATTTGTTGCATCTCGGATCACAGGAAGGTGAATTGTGATCCTTCTACTTGAGTGCATTTACTGGAAGACTTCAGCATAATGGAAATTGATGGTAAAATAATACAAGATGTGTTATATGTAGTTATATTTTTGAGCTATTCACTATTGACTATTGTCTGGCGTAATTTTAAATATTTATAACAAATATCCTCGTTTTCCAGAGCGAAACGTTCTAGGACTTCAAGACGAAGGAAAGAAGAAGAAAAAGAGGAAGAGCAAATCTAAAGATGAGGTTGATGGACCTAACAATGGATCCGCGTCCTTGGCAGAGATTCAACATAGTTTAGACTTTGCAGTGGAATCATCAAATACTGCAGCTAAACTTAGTACATCAGACTGGCCGCTACTGCTAAAAGTATTCAAACAATAATCGTCAAATAGACATCCTATTTATGTGCAATATTGAATGTGTGAAAATGAGTTATAATTTACATGAATACAATTTTCAGAATTTTGACAAGCTTCACGTAAAATCGAGCCATTTTACTCCGCTTCCATATGGATCTTCACCCCTGCGGCGTGATATCAAAGAATACGTTAGGTCAGGATATATTAATCTGGATAAACCGTCTAATCCTAGTTCGCACGAAGTTGTTGCGTGGATTAAGCGAATTCTAAGAGTTGAAAGGACGGGGCATTCGGGGACTCTTGATCCTAAAACGACAGGTTAGCAATATTTTTTTTTGCATAGTACATATCAACATAATTATCTTGGAGTTGGGAGTGAATTAATTATTGTAATTTCTTTTAATACATATTCATAGGGTGTCTTATTGTATGCGTTGAACGGACTACACGATTGGCAAAGTCTCAGCAAGGAGCAGGAAAAGAGTACGTTGCTGTTTTCAAACTGCATTCAGCCGTTGAAAGTGTAACAAAAGTTCAACAAGCACTGGAAAAGTTGACGGGAGCGCTGTTCCAGCGTCCTCCACTGATTTCTGCTGTAAAAAGGCAGCTACGTGTCCGAAGCATTTACCAACACAAGTTATATGATTATGACGAAGAACGTAATATGGGTAAGCCTAAGCTTTGAAAGTGTTTCTTGTGGAGTGCAAATTTGTTTGTGGAGGAGAATAACTGTAAATTGTATCTTTGTCTTTATTTCAGGCGCGTACTGGGTAAGTTGTGAAGCAGGGACATACGTCAGAACTCATTGTGTTCATTTAGGGTTGGTTTTGGGAGTAGGCGGTGTCATGATTGAGCTACGCCGTGTTAGATCAGGTTCGTTGTTGGTTGTAACTTTTAATATGTAAATGCTTAATCCAAAAGAATTTAGCCCAACTTCAAACTTTTCGTTTTAATTGTTTTGCATAGGAATACAAGGTGAAAAAGATAACTTAGTGACAATGCATGACGTTATGGACGCACAATGGCTCTATGATAATCACAAGGACGAGAGCTACTTGCGGCGTGTTATCCATCCGTTGGAGGGTTTGCTTGTGACACATAAGCGTATCATTGTTAAAGACAGCAGTGTAGGTTTTGTTTGATTATGATAAACTCAAGAAACCGAACCCCAGCAATCTGATCAGAGGTTTAATCTTGCCGTTTTTATTTTTTCACAGGTTAACGCAATATGTTACGGAGCTAAAGTAATGCTGCCTGGTATTTTAAGATTTGAGGAAGGCATTGAGCTCAATCAGGAAATAGTGATAATAACAACTAAAGGAGAGGCGGTAGCCCTGGGTAGGTGTCCTAATATTTGATTCAAATTATACGTAATTAGTCCAGTATTAATTTAAACGTGAAAACTAATGATTGCAAATATTTTAAGCAATTGCATTGATGACCACATCTACAATGTCAATGTGCGACCATGGCTGTGTTGCTAAATTAAAGCGTGTCATAATGGAGCGTGATTTGTATCCCAGACGTTGGGGTCTTGGTCCTAAGGTACCAATGCACTCCTACATTAACGTGATGCTATTTCTAATAAATATGCACACACATAGTTTGAATTAGATCGAGCATGTCCTAACGTTAACGCTTTCAAATTAAAACTTTCACTAACAAGCTTTTAGATCGTTACATTTCCTTTACTTCTTACTCATTCTCAACGAGTCGTGGATTGTTTGCAAGTTTAAATTTTTTTGTTTAGGCCACTTTCAAAAAAGACATGATAAAAAAAGGACTGTTGGATAAATACGGAAAGCCAAACGAAAAAACGCCGGCCGATTATTTAGCTGGATCTGTAGAGAAACTTGCAATGACTACTCCAATTAAATCGGAGCCATCGGGTGACTTCGTGGTTCCTTCCGCAGGTCCAGAAGCTGCGAAGCGCAAGGTAAGCTCTAATGGATTTATGATAATATTATAATATTGATAATCGATAAATCGTCTACCTAATACTTTGAGATGTCTTCCCGATCATATCAGATAAATAATAAATAATAGACATTCGACTTTATAACCATAATTGAAAATGTTTCTAGGTTGAACTAACTCCTGATTCTGAAGATAAGCCTAAAAAGAAAAAGAAGAAGTCTGTGAGTGAAGAACCTGAAGCGGCGAGCCAAATGGAAGTAGAAGAGGAAGAAGCTGAGCCCTCAGAAAAGAAGAAAAAGAAGAAAAAGAAATCCAAATCTCAGGATGATGATGAATAGATGGAAATCATTCGGACAATTCAAAAGATTTGTAAGTTGTATTTATTTTTATGTGTTTTCTACAAGTTTTGGCTACGTACTTGTATCATGCATTGGGATGTTCAGTACACTGTTCCTTTTGGATTAAAATTGACTGCGCTTCATTCATGGGAGCTAAAATTACGAGTTTTTGAAGATATGTCTGTTTATTGATCGTGCATACGCACATGTGTATGTATTTTGTCTACTTGTTGTAGTTGTAGTTTGTATTTCTGTTATAGCTATAGTTAGCTGTATGAATAATAAAATTTTATCATTTTAAAAATAATTGACATTCATTAAGACAAGCTTTCTACGGACTAGTGATTATGATTTGCTTCATATGCATTGAAAATGCAGATTCAGTGATGAAAAATGCGTTACTTTCATGGCACCTGGATTACTTTAGTCGTCGTAAGACATCTTTTTAGTACTTTTATGTCTTTCTCCACTGTGTAGCCTTTTCACAGTTCAATTCCGTTTGGTCTGGACAGAGGTAGTTAAAATTGGCTTCTGGGCGTATTCCCAGTAGTTCCCTTTCTTCAAAAATTCTTAAAGTGAACGTTGAGTCCCGTGTTCCAATAAAATGCTTTGAATATGAGCAAATGATTTGATCCATTATTGCACCTTCCCCGTCCGTCAGCTTCTCGTTACGGAAAAAGTATACTGTCGCGCCCGGCATCTCATTTTGTATTTGGTTTTTTAATTCCGTTGCTTCTAAATGTTTAATTAAATTTTTCTAGTCAGTTATAGTTATCTGAGACGGAGACTAGTATTATTTTGCTTGATAGTAAAATGTGATTGCTCCAAGTATAAAAGTTGAAAGTACCCATCTTAGCAGCATCTGTTGCAATGAAGACATCTACAAGTCCTAGTAGCTTTAATTGGTACATTATCTGCCTCGCTGTGGATGGAATGCTTGGTAGTTCTGAAGCTAGTCGGCCTAACATGAAGTCAGCTCGTCGAAGATGTGTTCCCAGGTACTCCCGTCTAATGGACAAATTTGTGTTGCTGTTGTTTAGTCCATCGAAACCTTGAAATGAAATGTTGATACTGGGTGTCAATTTATGGTGTTTTAAAAATTCCAAAGCTAAATTCTGGAGTCGCGCTGCGAAAACGAGGCTCTGACGAGCTGTCCAGAACGTCGAGTCCCCATAACTGTCCCAGAGTATTACCTCTGCTCTGTCAAATAAAACGGACCTGTACAAAAGTTTGAACGAAAACGTTAAGCATGAAAGTCCAGATGAGGTGGACGAAACATCTAGGCTATATTATAGAACTTTTAATCTTTTAAATTACGTACTTGCATCCTTTCTCAAGTACGAATTTCCTTAAGGCGGACGATTGGCCGCGAAATGCCATGCATGTCGCTGCCTTCGCTTGTATAGGCTGGTTCCAAAACGGAATTGCATATAACTTACTTGCTGGATTCCTGAACGAATTTAGAAAGAGTGACTTCATTATCATTGTTCTCCTAATAATCGGGTATTCTTATGTACACACTTCTTCAAAACTACACATCTTGCACAACAATTGACCACGCAACCTAATTTTCCATGCATGAATATACATACTTTATACATACATACATACTTAAAGTATATACTTACTTTTTGTATGTCAGCTCATTTTCACACTTTACACCACTTTCAATTTTTTCCGACCAATCCCCATCCTCTTCAAAGGGGTAATGCTGAAGCTGATAAACGACATCAATTGGGGTGTCGTACCCAAATTCTGAAAAAAATAAGTTAATTTTTTGGTTGTGAAGCCCATCGTCTCAACAGACGCAACAATGCCAATTCTACATCCTCACCATCCATAAAATCGTCCAGCTCCAGAGCAGGAACATATTCCCAGATTTTTTCTAATTGGAAGAACATTTTCCAAGGAAAGTATAGGTCTGGATTGGTTCTTTTCCAATGAGGCACCATTCCCCAAGGAGGCAACACCTGCAAACGCAATGTACATGTACACACATCCGATTTTTCATTGCTACATTTCATGCACATGTTCTTAAGAGCATTCATAAGTTTGTTCGAAACTTACAAGCACCCACTCATGTTGTGTGTCAAAATCGTTGAGTGACTTCACCAAGGGCGCAACACGTATGAAAATATCCCGTCGTAAATTAAACCCTTCACCTGGATTGACGTTGTACAACAAGTACCTAGAAAATAAAATTATTGAAAAACTGAAAACATCAGAACCGTTTCATGATTGAGGTTCATTACGGAAGGGGAAATGGGCTGCCTATACCTTCTTGCTTTCTTTGAGCATAACTCATTATCACAGTGCCCCAAGGATGCTTTCTCCGGCGATTTCGCACTTTCTCTGCTTTCACTACACAGTAGTAATAGCAGGAGCAGGAACACGATCAAATGCTCTTTATGAGAGTAAAAGTACGAAGCTATTGATATCATTGAAGTAAGGTTATGTGGAAGTATTAGGCAGATGATGTTGATATGTGTAGAAAATGATGCAAACTACAGGAGCACATGTTTTTTCATGACGCGTAGACGTAAGTTACGTAACCAGGAACTAACAGAGAATATACCCATACACGACTACGTTGCGCAAGATTGATTTTTTAATTGATTGTAGGTTTTACGTCCAAGTCTAGTTAGTAATGGAGTGAAATCCCCCGGTAAAAGAATCACTGCTGACAAAGTGCATGTAGTGATGTGTCCATTTGATGACTGAAGCATAACTGGCCCGTGAGTTTGTGCTCATGTGTTAACTTTTAACTTTGTATGATTGACAATGTGAGTAATATTGAATATGTTTTGAAGATTGTGAGACCAATGGTTCGATGTAGTCGTAGTGCGACAACGATATATTTGGTGCATATGTCATAATGTCGCAAAGAAATATTGTGTCGAATTCTGGATTGTTATACCATGCTCAAGTTGAAATATCGACAATGCTTCCAGTGTGATATGTTAAATTGTTTGCTTCTTGCGAGTTGTAAGGCCAATTAAATGTATCATATAATATACTCACTCAATCACTCAAATTCTTTATTTGATATGTTTCTAAAGGTTTAAAAAGTTATAAAACACCGTAAGATTTTGTTGCATAATATCTTATTTGGTATATAAAAAGTATGAGAATTTTTTTAATGCACAGGCGAGAGTGTTCGTATCGGCTCCCACTTTCTTAGTAACCCAAATTGAAAATGAACTAAAAAAGGTATACACACAAACGATATTAGCTACTAGGTGCTGTGAGTGAAAGTGGTATTGGTTTGTTGCATGAAATGCAATGTATTATGAAGGTTATCAAGTATGGTTACGTTAGTTAGCTACAGTTTATACTTTCACTTCTAATCATTGTAGCCAAGAAGTATCACGGAACTGAACTTTCACTTTGTACTAAGATTCGCAGCGTGAAATGTGAATTTGCTGAGATATATCAGAGGAAATCTTGTAGTTTTGTGGTTATGCATGCACTTTATCTTCTTGATTGTCTCGGCCTTAAACACAATGTCATGTTACAATAACATTTTAAACAAGATAGCTGGTTGCAGCACATAAGAGAAATAGTTCACATGTTTTCGTACTCCACACACGCTTTCATACAAATGTTTTGTTTTTCCTGTACAAATTTGGTGTAGGTCAGATTGGAAGACCAGAGCAAATTTTATATTTTACAAAAGTTGATACTAGAACCCTATACTCCAAAACATTGAATGTTGCTTGCTTGCTCTTTGTGCATTGGCACTTGTTTGTTGAATTCGTCGATATAATTTGTGATTCCGTGTGTACACATCTCTACATAATGTCAGCTTACCATCATGGTATATGGCACACAATGTTTGTGATGCGATGCCACGAACCTGACTTTCCTTTTCATACAAATGTAGCCATCGTATATAGGCATGCTGAACTAAAGGTACATAGTTTCTCAAGGGTGAAGGGATGGATTCAAAGGATACTTGATGCAAATGCAAGTTGATGCATGTGACCATGTGAGAGGAGAAGTACACTTCCTGGAACAATATACCCATGTTCATGTAGAAAAAGTAATAACATAATCTCTTATCTCTTCCATGAGAGGATGCTTCACTGTCAAAACATTTCCGTTAAAATTTGCTTATGTAATCCAAACAACTGACACCACATGCCCTAGCTAGCTGTAGTTTTTTTTAGATCTAAATGTCTAAGGACAATTTTCGCATTCATACTCACGATCAGTTTCCTCATAATTTCAAATATTAGATCCAATATTTGGTAGGTGAACGTTAGGAGCTAAAGCTAAAAGTGACTACTGAGATGACTACTGCATTACGTTCCGCTGATAATATGTATATTTTATTTTTCCGGAAGCCTGCTTCACAATGCTAAACACCGCATCGAAAACTTTCTTTTAGCATTTATACCAATTCTCGCATCACCTCACTGATACCTAGAATAAAGATAAATGATATTGCAAGATACTTTTGGCGACGACTTATTTCAGACGTGCAGATCTCCGAGGTCTTTTGACAGCTACCACACAGAGAATTTTTTAAACGAGTACAAGTACAAGTAGAACTAAGGTGTGTAAGTAAAAGAACATACATTTCTGAGTTATTCCATATATGAGCAAACCAATGCTATGCTCTACCAATTACCAATACAATTGCTATATTTTGATAAGGTAGTGATGATCAGTGATGATGATGAAACACTATATTGTACATGTCATAATAAGCAAAGCAAATCTATCCAGCATGTGATCTGGATATTTGACATATTATGATATACGATGTTATGTTATGAATTTATATTTCCGTTCGGTTCTTCATGTTCAAAATTGTGCGTAGCGAAGAGTGAACGCAGACAGATTCGGAGGAATTCCTACTACATTTTAAAGTGTGTTGAATGAGGATCTCATTTCCAGGTAAATATATGTTGCAAGTTGCAATTCTACCAAGTGTGGGCAAGGACAAGCAAACAGCAAAAACTCATGAGAACTCATGAAGAACACAACTCATATCGCTTTCATTTTACCGTGTATCTACTTTGATCGTTGATCTGGAAAGCTATATATGAGCTAATTGGAGGTACCTATTGATTTCGCACAATGCAGATTTGTTTGCATCAGTTGACTCCAATAGAAGTTCGACTCTATATATACTACACACCAATCATCAATCAATTTCTCAACAAATATGTTAGAATACTACCAACCCAATATGCCATTCAATATTCAATACGTGCTCGGTGACTGATGCTCAATTGTGATCATTGAATTGATACACCAATAAATCGCTGATTTTGACACGGACTGCGTAGTGCTATATTCCATTGTCCTAAAATTACGATAGCGTGCAATACTCCCCTCATCACCCAATTACATAAGGGACTTGGGGACAGGTATAAAAATTTGGGCCCGCATTCGCACAAGTTTCCACCTTTCCACCCCAAGCTTCCCGTCCCGTCTACACTTCATTGCGTGGTAATAGTAAGAGCGTTAATTTCAGCCTATATAGAGCCAAGAGACATATATTATGCTCTTGTTCTGTTGTACTTTGTGAACAGAAATAAGGATAAAAAAGGTACCCTACAGAGAAACATTTGCTCGTTACTCTTATGTCGCAAACAGGTTTTTGAAGGTCTCTGCATCTCTCCATCACGCAGACTATGCACACTGCATACCCATCCAGATCCGTAGGCCTGGACCAACATAAATGTATTAAACGTTCTCTTTTGCTTTCTCAGGCTGAAGACATGCACACAGTTTTTTTTACAACGCGCAAAGATACATACACATATTGCATCGCACACTGCCTCTCTATAGCTAGATACATTGCAATTCACATACCTCGAATACATACATACATCTCACGATCAGAGAGGATATGATGGCGAGGCGACCATGCGACGGGAGATGATGATGATGATGGAGAACGCGACTGCGATGAGAGGAGAGAGTAGCCTCTCAACTGAACTGAATACTCTTCTCCACAAAAATATATAATTCCCTACCCACGCACATCCATCCAAGGCAGCAGGAGGAATCGCCTCTTTCAACAAAGACCGTCCGTTCGTCCGACCGACCCGGCGCTGTGTTCCTAGGATTCCGTGTTGTACACACATGCCTGCTTGTGCCTTTGTGCATGGTGACGACAACGACAAGTCAAGAAAAGGCGGAACGAGGAACGAACGAGTTCGTTGCTTTCTTCGCTACTTCGTTGTTCGGGGCTCTTGAATTCCCAGAGAGCGGCCGTACTGCATTGCCTCGCTATAACGCAACGCTACATTTGTAAGCAGGAGCAGAGAACAGAAAAAAAAGTCGTACTCGACTAGTTCGTGTGTCGTAGTCTTCCTTTATTTCGCTGGACTGGATTGGCTTGGATCGCACGCTCCGTGGTTAGGTACGTCACGTCTGTAGCGAAGTCACGTTTTGTGAGGTGGTGGATTGGATCGCGATAGCGGACGGAGTGGAGTGGAGAGTTTTTTTTCTCTCTTCTTCTTTTTGGTATGGAGAGATCCATCAGGGATGATGATGATATGATGATAAAATACAATGCTTTCCGATATCTCCATGCACTTGTGAGAGTGCGATGTGCGAGCTGGTTCTGGTAGCGTAATAAAAAAAAACGTAGCGTTCTACTGCTCAACTCTTTCGGACTCGACTTGGTTTAGGCTCCTCTCTTTTTCTCTGCGGTGCATGATGCGACGTCGACGTGAACGAACATGCCATTGCCGTAAGCTCGCTTTGTAATCCGCACACTCGAAGTCGAATGCGACGAGTCGTATTATCAAACCCGTCACCCGTCATATAATTCTCCACCTAAGAGTCCAAGGTGAAGAGGTGGGCTTGAGTCAGTCAGTTCACGGAAACACGGAGTGCGTTAGATCGACATTGTAACGTGGAGAAATATTATTTGCGATCTCGGAGAATATTTTTTTGCTAATTTTTCAAAGTTTAGAGTTTGGAAGGGGTTTAGTACTTTTGTGCTTTTACTAGAACGCGTTCACGTTTGGGAATTTTGTGAAGTGTAAGAAACGTCATTGTCTAAAAAAGTGTGTGTGTGTGTGTGTGTTAAATACAAAATACAAACGTAAGTTTCCCTTTGTTTCTGTTTTGTCATTTGTGGTATATATATAGGTAGACTGAGATTTGTATGTGCGGTGGTATGAGAATAGAAAGAGAACCTCTGAGATGTCTAAATACTTCACTTCAGCTTCACTTAATGCGTGTGCCTGGCATGCACATTAATTCAGTCAAATATGATCTCATCTACTTCCTTGGGTTCTTACAAATTAATTTACGCTGGAAATGCAACTGAACTGTGTGGAAAAATTCTCCAAAGCTTGACATGCAGTAAAATGTTAGAATCAGTTGTCAGTATTTACAAATGAGAGCAAAGCAAGCAAGAACCCTTTTATAAGAGTACCTATTTTTCTGCGGAATACATATAGTAAAAACAAATAATCAGCACTTTTCATAGACTTGATGAGTTGCCGAGTTTCTATTTCATATTTATAATGAATTGAATGTATAAGAATTATTTGGTTGTGTGGTGTCTCCAGAAAAGAAGCGACAAGAAAACGAGTATAAGAAGTTTGAAGGAGACTACTGGACGTTATGGCAGGAAACGCTGCCCATATCATGAGTGCCATACCGGTGGATTGGGAGGAACTTAGCTCGGAAGCCAACTCTTCAGAAATTCTCACCACCGAGGTGGATCCTTCCATGGCTTTGGGCAACGGGGGAGGTGCAGAATTACCTTTCGATATGTCAGAGTGGAGTGCTGAAGACATTGCTGCGTATAATGCTTTAAGATCTAAGCGGAAGAAATGCTGCATTGGAGGTTGCACAGCTAAATCCCTTCCTATAGCTCGTTCATATCACCAGTAAGTAATTTACCAAAAGAATAATCGAGTGAAAACGCTAATTGATTTGCATAGATATGTATGTTATGTGATAGCGAGGTAGTAAATGTAAAATATCTGTTAAAATACAGGCTCCCTGTGAGGAACGAAGAAATTTGGGGGAAATGGGTGCAAGTTATAAGATGGTCACGAAATGATCCAACTTGGTCTCCTAATGGTGAGGCAGCACCACTTGTCTGCAGTCGTCACTATCCAGATTCGGATTTCATTAGCTATGAAGCATCATCCAGAGTACGACTGTCCCATACTGCGATTCCAGTTTATTATGTTGACCCACCTGAGGGGACTGAAATGGATCCTAGATTTGCCAATCCTTTGCCAATTCCTCAAATAATTGTTCCGAAAAAACTCAAAGTAGTTTCTAAACCTAAGCAAATGAAAATGGAGGAACAACATGTAACCACTTACTATAACCAGAAAGGACGCTTAGTTTACGAGATGGGTAAGGGTTAGATGCATTTTCTATTCTCAAACTAAAATCAAGATGTAATGCTCTATGAACTAGAATATAATTTTTTCGTTTGTAAAAAATTGGATTTTCAGGACCTAAGAGAGTAAAGCAAGAGCTATCCAACGGCAATTATCCATATGATATTGAGGAAGTTAATGGCGGGGAAGGATATGCTGATAACGAGGCTCAGGACAATGGAGGCGAAGAAGGTGACGAATCTTTGGAGGAAAATTATTATGGAGCTGCTCAGTTTATGTGCAAGCCTGAAATAGGTTGCCCAAGTGAGACAAGTGATTCTGGACCAAGTCGATTCTCACGGCTCCCTTCCCTAATACAATGCAGAAACAATCAAGCCATGAAAAACTCATCTAGTTCCAAGCCACCAGGATTGATTAGAGCAAATTTCAGTGATATTAACAAGGTTGGACAACGGAACAGCCTCCCAAATCTTCACTATGGCACAAATAATGCGAAGAGTATTCTGAAAAAGGATATACAGCTTCAGCCTACAGGAAGTCGCACCAGTGCACCTACTAAGCACAAAATTGGACTCGCAAAGTGTAGGCTAATAGTTCAAACCTTAGACAACCAACTGAAAATAGCTAAAATGCGATTAGCGGAGCAGTTGGACATTCCGTATCAAGTTGTGCACGGGTTAGTGGACTTGCGTGTTTAATATTTTATTGCTCTGCATCTTGATTTCCTCTCGAATCTAAGTATTTATAATTTGGCTTCTTTTCAGGGTTTGGAATATGCGTGACAATTTGAAAGATAAGCTGTGAGTCCGTCCCTGGCCAGATAAAGATCATTCATGGACTTCGCACTTTACTGGCTGCTGAAGGGTGATGAAGATGGATTTTCACATACCTACTCACAATTAGTTTAAGGAAAACCTATATGTACTTACGATTAGTTCATGCACATGTGTGTGATAGTAGAGAGTTCACAGTCGGCATTCAGTATCGAAAAACGAATCATTATGAATTAGCATTCCATTTCAATTGCCCTTCCACGGCAAAAGTATTGGTATCAGTATAAGGATTGTAAACTGTGAAACTATCGTCTAACTGGGACTTAATGTATTTCATGTGTTCAGTACATATATGTGTATATATTCTTTCATGGTTCAGTGACATTTTCAATGCATATTTATGTAGTATCTATTTTGTATAGTTATATTCGCACCGTAATAATACTCCTTGTTTTTAAAGAGTAAAGAAGTTGCACTATGCCATAGCTTCGTCGAGAAACCAATGCACTATAAATTGTAAAAAAAACAAGCAGTTTCGGAGCTGGAGTTTTGTGATGTAAAGAAAAACTGATTGATGTTTTCAATTACGACTTTAATGAAGTACATTCGCAAGGCGTCCTGAAATATTTTTCAAAACGCTACTGTGTAAAAAGTAATTTAAGCAACTAAATTAGTGTAAGATATTTAGTTATGAGAGAGTAGATGAAACGTAGTGTAAACAGTAAAGAAGTATCTCATTCCATAATTCCTCAAAACTTCTTATATATACATAAGTAAATGAACTGCATAATGAATGGCGAACAAATTGTTATTTCAATAAAATTCACAAGCCTGCTAAACAGGATACACAAAATACAGCATCTCTCGTTGCAACTATATCAAACATAACTTCTCAAGTAGTTAAAGGTTCCTTAGTACTTTGTACGAGATGAATTCAACGGTGGTCGTACCGGTGGCGTGAGCTACCGCTGTTTTTCTCATAACGCGATCTTGAACTGCTTCCAGATGTTCGGCTTTTATTGGGAGACCTTGAGCGATGTTCTTTCTTCTTGTGTCGATGAGACTCTCGAGATCTGGATCTACGACTTCGTCTCTCCCGTTCCTTGTCCCTGCTTCTGCTACGTCGGCGAGGTGAACGGGATTTGGATCGTGAATTGCGCCGCGGGCGTTCTTCTCTACGATCACTAATGCTCCTTTCTCTCTCCCTCTCTGGTTCTACTACTTCTTCAGGAATTTTCTTCGGTGTTGGGTCTGTTGATGTAGAGTGTTTCAAAGCGGCCAGCTTCTTGTCCATGGATATTTGAATGGGAACAGGGATTCTCGGAAATAATGAAGAAAACCAATCCAACCTAGTCACAAATAGACGGACCATTTCGCCGATAGTCATTATCTGACCTCCGCCTGCACGTACATCGATTTCTTCAGGATCTTCAATATATGGCTCAAACCATTCCCAGAAGTCTTGTGGGGGCTGAGTGAACCTGCAAGAAATTCGAATTTTAAAATTTCCTTCTTAAGTGAATTAGTAGTATTAGGGAAGGATTATGGAATTATTAGTTTGTTGCTAGTGATAGCGATTGGCACATTACCGACCTGACGTAGAGGAAACCTATTCCACGGATATAAGGCGAATCTGCGTGATTTAAAAGCCCATAAACTTGCTTACGGGTGAGTCTTGTGGTGAACAACTTGAATAGAATGCAAAACGCTGAAGATATTATTCCACCAACGCCGACTCCTCTCACCCCTCCACACATTCCGGTCTGACGGCGACCACCCGATGCACGACTTCCACGCTCCCAAGGTTCCAAATGCTTCACCTTGTAATAAATTTCGTCGACAAGCTCGTGGTAAGTCTTTAATTCAGTAAGACGACCAATAAAATATGGTGAAGTTTCAATATTTGTCAATATCAAAGGATTAAGATTCATTGTGGTACTGTTTCCCCAAACTGGAAGGGTGTTTGGCTTCTTGGGCGCTCCCAACATATCCATACCCGGCATCATTGCTTGGGCAGCCTGAAGTGCACTGTTCTGGTCGCTTTCCATTCTGGCTTATCTTAAGGTTCTTGGGTCGAAATAAGTAAAATTGTCAATCTCTGTAATACAACAATATTATATATAAATTTTATGTCAATTCTACAACCAACGAATGCGTATTGTATTATGTACTACTATTTATAAAGCTTTCAAGACACAAGTCACACCTATTTTGTATTGCTTAGACCAATGTTGAATGTTACAGGTATTGCTGTTCCGTTGTTTTCTTGTCACCAATTAATTTCCAGTGTTTTAATTAAAATTAACTCGGTTCACTTTCAGAACTTTCACTAATTGCTAATTATTGCAAAGTACATCTAAATGATGAGTGCTGTTGGATTTGGATGTTGGATGTGATCATATTCATAACCCATTACAATCACTACGCTTGTTTACAACTTAAGCACATGATTCAAAGTCTTCTCCACAGCTGATTGATAACCGTCATAATTGACAGCTGATAGCACTGAACTGTCAACTGCTTCCTGTGTCCTGTATTTATTTTTTAATTAACTTCCAACTTCCCCTTAAAATATTACTGGTTGGACGTAAACATTTGAAATGCCAACCTGAAACAGCATAATTAACACTTTCACATATTAGCATTTATGTCCATCGTAAACAAAGTAAGTATAAACAAAAACAAAGTCCTAAACCAAGTTATATTTTCAGAATTGTTTCAGGCAGGAGTGAACAAAACGTAATTTTGTTTTTATTGTTGGTATTCAATACAAACATTACCGTCCTGTAACGGACTAAGTATCTCAGAAAAATAAAAATGGGAACAATTATTATAGCAGGTGTTGTCAGTGAAGATTTAATATTTGCACTGCGTAACAATTAAAGTAATTAATAAAAACAATTAAGCAGACTTGTTTTTCAACCACTCGACTTGTTCCAAACTTTCCCTTATTTAATGTCAACAAAACAATCCCGTACTTACGTCGATGCAGCTGCATTTATTGTGCTCGCTGAGAAGCTACAAAGTTTCAAATGTGTGCAGATGCTCGCGGACTCCTGTCACTTGTCTCAAGGCAGACTTAAACTCGTTGTTCCTTCGCTCTCCACTACATTTCTTCCTCGGGGGTTGTCCATTAAGATGCAAAAGCAAAATTGAAATTTTCATGAATTTTAATAGCGGAAGCTGGTAGCAGTCTAGCAGTAGTTAGCTAACTACTTAATAATATTTGACAAGCCAGATATTATGGAACTCTTATAAGCTGTAAATAACGGGTTACAATTTTACAATCCTCCCAAAACTCAAAACTCCCCAAATCACAGTAACAAAAAATTAAAAAAATGACATATGATTTAAATGATGTGACTGGTGGGATCTGCCTATCACATTTTACCTTCATTATCATTATTGCCTCACAGATTGTGAAAACACAAAACAGATTCTGGAAGTTCATGTCAAACGACAAACAATGGTATGGTATTGTCATGTATTGTATTGTCAGAATGTCAGACAGACTGACAGGGACAGACTGATCCGATCCGATAAGTTAAGTTAGGCTTTGGGCTTCCTGAAACTTTCAGGTTGAAAGTGTACTTGTGGGTGAGCACGGAACATCTTCCGTACGAATTACGGGAATGGGCCCAAATGTGAAGAAAGATTGATTGGAGCATTGGAACAAAGTAACGTAGGTGGCACTGTGAAAATGCATTTTATGTGCATGTGTGCACTTGTGTGGTTCTCCGATAAAATATACCATGGCTCACCGCCATTTGAGTTAATTTGCATATCTTTATCATTTTGCCTATCGGTTGCAGTAAAAATGAGTAACATTGGGTGCATGTGTATACATCTTCATGGATGCTCTCTGGAATTGTGACTTGATCTTATAAACTTGAGTTTGAAGGTTTGTTGTCTGCGGATTTGCGGATAAATTGTGTTGTGTTCGTCCCGTGTCCTATTTTTGGAGTGCACTTAAGCACTACTTTTAAAGTGTACTTTACACTTTATCGCTTCCAAGAAAGATTGAAAAACATGGAGGGATAGAGGGACAGTGCATTGTCAATTGTGCGTGGTGGGATTGGTGAAGTAAAAGTTTCGTGTGTGCATTTAACATTTGATTTCCTTTCTTTTTGGGTTCGAAGGTAAATTATGATATTTATTATGAATTTAAGGTATAATTGGTGTCTGTTTCGGTGATTTTCGCCAAAGGTTGAGGTTTTTGTGGTCACCTGAATGAGTATGTTTTTTGGTTTTCAGTAATCACTCAATTTGGAAAGGGAAGTTGGCGTTTTGAGGTCCAGGCAAGTTACGTAACCACTCATAATGGAACCACGGGTAAAGAAAAGTCGTAAGAGAGCCTTCGGGGTTAATGAGGATGAAGAAGGTTAGTAGATTTGAGACATGAGCACTATTGAGTTCAGTCAGCATGATTTCTACATTCTTTTAACATTAAGTTCTGAGTTAAACTAGAAAGACAAATACAAAATAATATGGCGTATGTAATAGAATTCACGTCACAATTTTAAGTTGCTACAAATTTTATTATATAATGATTATATAATATCATTAATGATTTCTGTTTTTAAATAGATTCCCATAGTGCGGAAGATCGGAAAGAAGTCGTTTGGGGGTTTGAATTAGAAGTCCCGAGTAAAGGATTGTCTGTTGAGCTAGCAAGCGAAGAATCCGTAGAAGCTTGGAAAAGTATTTTGGAAACAGCACGCAATGGTATTTGCTTATGTTTTCCTTTTACCTTTGATATTCATATCCATTGATTTTGGTACTATTGTCAATTGTGATTACGAAAAAGAAACGAAAACGTCGGCATTAATTATGTGTGTTGTAGAAATCAGAGCTTTTAAGCAAGTAATGACAAGAAAGCGACGAAAATGCGGTCCCAACAAGTCATTCATCGTCGCAGTGGAAAGTCGTGCGAGCGAATCAGGCTTTTCGGATGAAGAACTCGGTGTGATTTGGAAGGTGGCAACACATCCAAATGCCAAATATAAAGTCACTGAACGCATAAGGCTTGTATTTAGCATGGTTCCTCAGTTTAAAGTCGGAAGTAACATTGTGGAGTCTATTATATGGTGGCTATGGACTGCTCGTGAAAACGGGGTTAAACCAACCGTTTTGCTCAGTGTTTACAAACTTTTGAATTGTAAGGATGTAGAAGTATTAAGTTTTAAAAAATCCGACCATAGAAAAGATTTAGAAATTTAGAACGCTTCCTAATTCTTTACAGTTTACACCGAAAACTGCCTTGCAGAAGAGGGCGCTATTTCAAATCCTAATGCAGTTTCACGAATACTACAGACTCCGACTGAAAACATTGTTGTAAGTATTCCTGTGGAGTGATCAATTACGGAAATATTATTATAATTTATAATACCTTGGAAGGTTTCATGATTGATTTGATTCACAGATCCCTTGGAAAATGAACTTATTTCGAAATATTATAACTCCTTTTATACTCGAAAAATCGCACATTTTTCATTTAAGAAAGATGCTGAATACGAAGAACGCCAAGAAAACACACATCGATGACATAAACGCCTCTATTGGGTTACTTTTAATACTATTTTGCATCGCGTGCTACTTATCTATGGTTATTTTATTTTTTAAATGATTTCTATCACAATATATAGAATTTGTCGGCACATGCGGCCAGATCTGTTCGAAGAAGGAGGTGACGAAACGACTTTTGATGGCAAACTGCGTTTCTTCGACTATCCAAAAAATGTATCCAACGTCTTTTTCAGCTGTAAGCAGCGAATCTCTTCCTTGTCACAAATCGAGGAATATTCACACCCATACGCAGACAAAATATTCCCCGAGTTCCTTCCGTTGTTGCCACCCAGCTCTGGACCTTACGCAAGGTAAATAAGGTCACATGTACATTTTACACTTATAGAGTTGGAGTGGAGGTTATTCATTGGAATGCAATTTGCCAATGTTTATAATCTTATAAACTTAACTACCTTTAGATTTTCAAGATTCGATGCTATGTTAAAGTTACTTGTTACCGACGACGGTGTTATCGAATTGGCCTTTTGTGCTCCATTGTTACATGTTTTCACGGAGTGGTTTGAATGCATGGTTCATTATCGTAAGTTGAATTTAATCTAATTTAATTTAGACAAAATTACAGACATATAGTTAAATTAATGTAAATCTTAACACGAATATATCGTATAATTTTGTTTTGTTACGATAATAAATGTGAACAGGAAGACTTCCATAATGATGTACTATTTTCAGAATATCGAGACGTTGCCTTATAGTTCTATTCTTGTTTTAGGATTCCATTCGTATTTAGGAGTTTGCTCCGTTGCCGATGCACGAAGATACGAATTTATTTTTGATCGATGCTTTAAGTTAATGAACGCTAGACAGGATGGGTTAGATACTGTGAGTAATTGGCTGGTTGAGTTTCTAACCGTGTGGGACTTCACAATGTTTGAAGAACATATCTACTTGATGTTCCAGTTTGTTCGTCAGCGCAGTGCACTTCCTTGTAAGACTAGTTTTTCATATCGAATTCCGGGGGTGTAATGATCAAGTGGACAATTTTAAGACTTTAATGAATTGTTCAATCAATCGTGTGATTTTTTAAATTTAAAGATTGGTCCCATATTAGCGACGTACTGGTGGATCGATTTTCTAATTGCTCATGGACGCGTTTAGGAATTTGGAAATCACTAACCACGATGAAAGACTTCTGGCTTAACGAGGCGTCAACTGAAGGTGTCACTTTCCTACTTGATACTATGGAGGAATGTGTAACACAACTTGTCGTTGGCCCTGAATTCGGCGACGATCCGGAACTGATACTGAAAATGTGTTTATCCTATAAAGATGTAAGATACTATTTCACACAAGTGACGATTTGTAGAGTTGAATGAATGAAAGTATTCTAGCTTCTTACTTAATTGTGCTTAACATCTGATCTTGCCTGCAGTTGTGCTACAAATCACACTCCGTGGATGACCCATTACTGAAATCAAAGATGCAAAAATTTCCCTCGGCACTTACAGCTTGTGTCGCTCTGCTTCAAAATATTCAATGTTTGGAGATTATGTGTGAAGCTATGAGGTAAAATAGAAAACGTATATTGATTTTCTACTCCATATATTCAAATGGACCTATTTGTCGAATTAAATATTTAGTGACTGTGGATATGCTCGATTTGACGCAATGTCTCTTATCGATGGACCTGTGTTCTACGGCCTCACGTCATGTGTTGAAACCAACTTCCTCCCGGAACTAACTGCAGTTGCTAAATATGATTTCCAAAGCCTTCGTGCATCTATTGAAGGTATTCCCAGTAATGCAAGACACCCAATAGTGCAGGATTTCCTGGAATCCAGTCCGGACTGTAGCACTGTAGATTAAGTTTTTCACATAATTTCTCATGTTAAGTTGTGAAATCCTAAATAGGCATAGAATTTTTACCGGCATAGAATTTGACGATGTTGACTTGTTAGTTGTATATGAAATACATATATCGAGACCGAGACACATTTTTCATGAGTTTAAGCTAATGATGTATGAATAATAATTGTATGTAGCCATTCAAATTCAGGATGGAGTTGAGTACGGTGAATGGAAGCTTCAATCATAGCCTTTGTTCCTTGTACAATTTTACTAGTGTGACTTAAGATATGTGTAGGATATAATGTGTAGTTGAGGAAAACCATTGGTACGGTATTTTTGTTTGTAAGTTCGGTCTATGCTGTGCATGTCTTCAAATGTGATGTAGCTGTAACTTGCCTTGTCTATGCCACAGCAGGCGGAGTATCGGATCACAGACCAATACTCATTCAGCAGCAGAGAAGGAGCGGAGGGCTGAATTATCAAATTTGTTGCCGTGTCTGATAGTGAGTCTGACGAATTTAGTATAGAAAACACTTGTAATACAAATGTCTAGCGTAGTAAGTTGTAATTGTAAGATTATAGTCGTTAAATTTGACTAGTTAGCTGTTCAATTCTACCACACACTGTGTGGTAGTATATACAACCATCAATATTTTAAAGCAATAATAATAAAGTTCAAATGCCTTAAAATACTAAGTATTATCGTGTTTGTTATACACATTACAGTAATTTTTTTTGTAAACCACTGTATCCTTGTTTGTGTCCTCTAAAAGTAATTAACCAAACAACCACAATATCAGAGTGGGATTACTGGAAGAAACTATACTCGGAGAAACAGAAAAGAGGAGTGTTCTGCCATACTACATACTGTTGATCGCATGTTTCTTAAATGTTTACACGGAAGTTACTTGACAGCACCTTAATGATTCCTACTTCAGTTGTGGTTCGTCAAGTTTAATTGCACTGTGCTGTGATTTAAAATTGAATTTGTAGGAGGCTATGGTTTAAAGCTTGAAGACTCCTGAATTGCTGTTGTGAAAAATCCTTGAACATTGTGCCAACACGAATGGATCATACGTGAGGTAAAGTATTTTAATAGAAATCGTGATTTATTTGGTTCTGGTTATAATGTTAGGCTCTGACATTTAGAAGTTTAGGTGTAACCTAAGTACATGTACCCCTCAAAATTACGGTTGGACATACGAAGCCACTTAGCTTTAATATTTTTGCTTCAATTTTCCAATCTTCCGTGTAGGATGCAATGCAAATGGTTATATACAAATGGTTTCTGAATTGGCCATATCTTGAAGAATTATAAAAGTTTAGGTCAAATAAGGGTGACCTGTCTATTCTGTTACAAAAAAACGATAAAAGCGCTACCAGAAGTATTGCAGAGGGATGCCTCACTTCTCACATTTACGAACGCAAACCAATTTCACACCTCAAAAAATTGGTGCTATATTGTTGTGATCGTGTTGAGTAAAACCTTTGTTGCCATTTGCCAAATCGTCAAATTTTTAGAATATTTCGTGTTCCATCTCATTGCGATTGATCGTGTATATTGATAACCAGTATATTGTTGGAGAAACATGGAAATAACGCAAAGATTCTTATCATGCGACAGCATTCAAACCCCAAGTTTAATCCATTATCCAAGATTCATGTGAACACAAATTGGAATTGATTTGCTCATGCCGCATTTCCTTTTGTTAAACTTGTAACATGTGTTATCGTATCGCGGTACTTTACGAGGAAACTGTTGGCATATATCAATTTAAGCCTCAGTAGCATTATTCATGCGCAATTGAAATGCATACGTCATCTTTCATAATTTGTCATTTTTTGTGACTTTCAGCGTAGAACGTAATGTTTAGCATTTTAGCAAGGTTGCTCAAGCCGAGGTACGTACATATCAATACATGCATACATGCGAATGAGTTCTTGCTAAATTTTTTAGCTGATTCAATCCTTCAGCGAACTCATCCTCAAATAAGCCCAACGCAGAATTTTTTTGGGGATGTGGGGGATATATGGGATAAATGGTTGCTCTCTTGCCTGGCTCTATAGCTTATGGCCTACAAATTACATGTAAAAAAGCAATTTTTACAACATGTGCGCTTTTTACTTACATCCGTGTGCACAGAGCACACAATGTCCATTCAACAAATTAGTCATTCTTTTACATTTAAATGGCTCCGAGTATGGGATGAGCTCTCTCATCTATTCTTGGAGCATTATATGCCAACCACCATATACTCGTTTTTGGAATACATACATTTCTTGAACAAAAAAGTTTGCTAACCAAAACTTTTCGTTCTAAATTGTGAAGGGTTTTTAAAACATAGATATATGTCATCACTATCACTCATCGTGAATGCAATGGAGAGAGAGAGAGAGAGAGATGGATGCCTCCACTCTATACGAGTACGACACAATTGCTCCCCACACATCTGCTGTTGGTCTTGATTCTTTTAGATTGTTTGTATTACCTACAAATAATGGATATCATGAAGCAGTTGCAAAAGTCAGTAACGCAGTAGCATCATCAGCGAGCATTGTGTGTGTGGGGGCAGTGAACTTTTCGTTTGTGGTTATGATTAGAAGGAAAGGTATGCAATATGCAACGTAAACGTCTCTGAGAGACCGTAATACACAAGAACGTGCCATTCCCAATATTCACATACATTTTACAGTACACACCATTTTCTTTTCTTTGGAAAAAAAGATGTAGTCATGTCATGTGAGCATGAGCTCAAGCTATAAGCTTTTTATGCGCACACAATTTTGTAAGATGTGAAAAATATGTTGTCGTAATATGGGAACATTTTTTTGCTCATTGTCGAATGTATGCTAGAGTAGAACGGGAATCTGTCATGATTGATTGAGTGATGAGAGAGATGAGAAGAATAAAGGATGTTTGCCGAAAGGTGTGCGCAACTTGACACTACTGAGGACTTGTCATGTAAATGTCGCCACTCTATCAGTCAGCACATCACCATCATCGGAGTATCAGTAAAAAATTCAAGGAACGCACACAAACGCGTTTTTGGCTACAATGCATGAGTTTACTCAATCAGAGTGAAAACTCTAATCGGGCTAAAACGTAGATCATACTGTGGCGCGTGTAGTATATATAATAAGAATGCTATTATAGTTTACTGTGACGAAGGACATGTATTGACATGTAATATTTGCTAGTTTGCTTGTTAGCATGATAAAAGGAAGGATATTGAATTGAAGCTTCTCGGAGACAAAGGATTGTGTTCATTATCATCGGTAAGTAGTGTATTACAAGCTAAAGTTGAATGCAACCCTAGAACGCATGGAATAGAAATTTGAAACTTCACAAGTGAACTTAGCAAAGCACAGCTCTAGGATACTCATATATTCGCTGTAGGTTTTTAACCGTTCTTTCAGATGTGCAACATCAAACAGTAAATAGGCTAAAAAAAAGTGCGAGAGGACATATGAGCCTATTACCTACCTACGAATTTCTATTATAGATTTATACACAAATTGAAGAAGAAATTGCCCTCTTTCCGTCTATACGAAATCTAATCTACAGTCTTTATCAAATCATCAAGGCCGAATGAATAAGATGCTGTAAGTGCGAGTTTCTCACCATATACGACTCCATAGTATAGCACTTTTTCTAAATTCTATTTCTTGTAGAAGATTTTCAATCCCATCAATTACATATGTTTTTGCTTCCCAAATCGAACCTAAGCGTTTCTGTTCTGACGCTTTCGAATTCGCTAATATAATTTTTCAGCCAAGTTCAAGACATGTACATGTCCTAGTATACATTGGAAATTGAAAATCTCCAGGAACCCACACGATTAAATACGCAAAAGCATAGGCAAAACTTTTAATCCTAAGTGAACCGTGGACAAGGGAAAAAGTCTTCAGGCCTCTCTTGAAGCGTATAGATTGCTCAAGGGAGACAGCGACAGGAAGCGAGAAGGAAATGCAAATCAGTACCACTTGGAAAGGCAATTTCTTGTTTGATTTTTAGCAGGAAATATTGAGGTTACACCTCATCACTTCTTGGGCAAGTTAGTGAAGGAGCGAGTGTAACAGCTTCCCAGAACTGACACATGAGAAATGCAAGATGCGGAAATGACGAAACAGATTCTTGATGAATCTCGTGGGTTCTTTGCTTCCATTTTCCGTTTTAAAATGTGTGTATGTACATACATACATAGTTGCTTCTGGTCGAGTGCATTTTATTCACTTTTTGGGAATTAGATAAAATGATATATAACATAACTTTCTAAGGTGTAGTCCTTCACACTATGCCATGCATTCACAGTAAGCTTCGTGCATCTTTAAAACTTGTGTTTGGAATCGGATGGTGTTGAAATGCTGTTACAGTGAGAGAAAGTGAAATTTTGTGATGGTAAAACACAAGCTCTTTCCTTTACCAATTTACATGAAGGTAACGACAAGGGTGAAAGTATTTCTGGTGGAATACTATATAACTTTTGGCATATCTTGAGAAATACAGGCCATCCCATCCACACAACATAGTGACTTTGTTTCCCTTTGTGGCTTGTGGTAACAAAATTTATCTCAACGATCTGGGGATACGACGGGCTATTTACAGTTTGCTGAGAGGACTACCGACCCCTGCGAAATTGGTTCCACTTTCCCCAGCAATGCTGTGTAACATGAATGCAGCTTGGCTGTGCGTTAAACTCCT
Source organism: Heteromurus nitidus (assembly GCA_034687055.1). Classification (NCBI taxonomy): domain Eukaryota; kingdom Metazoa; phylum Arthropoda; class Collembola; order Entomobryomorpha; family Entomobryidae; genus Heteromurus; species Heteromurus nitidus. Next base: position 40,670 of record JAQFZW010000087.1, on the reverse strand, counting down.
TCTGAAAACCAAGCATAGTGCTTGCCCACTCTTGTTCACAAGCTTTTGGCTAGCCAAGTTAGTGATCTTTCGGGTCGGTATTTGTGCGATGATGGGGCATTCAACAAAGAGCAGAACTGACAAAAATCACAAAAAAACCCGTTTTCATTGCCAAACATTGTGTCTATTGTTGTACTTTTCTTTTGTTTATTTGTTAGTGCAGGGAATAAAACAATCACGACAGATTGTTCAGAGCTCCGACAAATTATCTTCCTGTCTCCTTTTCCGTTTCATTTAGTTCCGAGATGGGAAAATATGTATGTTGTAAAAAGAAGGAAAGTACATCCATGCAAGCCCCAATAAGATTGCGTTGTGTCAGCCAGCAAATTTTTAAGCATTTTATTTAGGACTAAAACTTTTGAGCAAATTCACGTGTAGCTAGCAACCTTTTGATTCAGCGAAGGACATACATTTTCATACGTACACCATATACGTCTTAAACAGACATTATCTAGATAAAAATGTTGAAATATTCTACTCACAAAAGTCTCTAAGAACTGTGCTTAGAAAAGTAGAGAGCTAACTAAGCGAAAAACTTTGTTGTCGAACTTTCGACAACAAATGGAAGATATGCATCTTGTTTATTGCGGTTGCAAGCGGTTCGAGTTAAAAAACGTGAATAAATTTTCTTGGTTTTTGCAGATTGCACTCCACCACCACTCGGGAAAACACGAAGGAAAGAATTTTGCCAAATGTTTGAGGCTTCAACAATCCCACCATTTCCAGACAACAGCCACGAATGACTGCTCTTCTGAAAAATCTATAAAAGCAATATAATAAAAGTATCCCACACCGTTACAACGAGACGATGACACCTGAATGAAACGCAATAATTGAGACATTACCTTGGCTGATGTCTGAAATAGAAAATAATTAAAACTTGGGGGAGACGACATTTTGAGATTGTTATGAAACAGTGGCGTGTGCGCGAATGGAAACAAGTTTCTAATGTGATTGATGCAAGCAAGTAACTACTTCAACATATTAAACAAGCAATCGGAGATTTTCTCAAGAAGTTGAACAAACTCGAAAAATTTCTCGTTCTTCATGAACTTTTTTGAGAACACTTTTTTCGTAAGCCTACGGATGTCGTATACAGGGAAAGTGTGTTCGAGTGCAACTTCTACTACTTAATATATTTACACCCCATTTTATTATGCAATCGTTGTGGATGTAGTAGAATTTCTTGAAACGTGAGCAAACAGTCATACATGCATGTGAATAACTATTAAAACTTCTTGCGAGAGAGTGAAGAAGAAGAGGAAAAGAAACGTCGTAGCTTTCTCTGAACAACAAGAGCTATTATATACGTACGGTCTTTCCAGAGCTGGAAGTTGGAAGCAGGGAGAGAGAGAGAGAGAAAGCACGGAAAGACAGCCAAAAGAGTATAAAGTATATCGATCGATTTTTGCCGTCCTCCGGGTGCACACACAACTACCCCCATATATAATATAATATATATGCTCCTTAAGTGTAACGGAAAGTTCAACTTTCTTCCCAGAGCTGGATCAGCCACCGAGCGGAGAAGACAAAGGTAAAAACTGATTCTCTATCCTCAATTCAAAATGTCCAGCTAATCCCTGCCTCTATATAATACTGCTTTATTTGATACAATTGTAACCAACAAGTGAGTATGCTCACCTGCACACCTACATATTTGTGTCAGTATTCCACTTCTCTGGCAATCTCATGCCTTCCAAGACCTCTTTTTCTTGTTTCACATTTATTCAGGAATAAAGAAATTCCTCGTACAAAAATGTAAATGAACGTTTCCAATCATAATAAGTGGATTTTTTCCGTTTTCGGTATGTATGCTAAAGCCGTCATCGTGTTCCTTTCTGGTTACAAACGATAACCGGCACAAGAGCATTCTTAGAGTAAACTTATATAATATCTCGCCGTTGGTGATGAATGCAAGAGTGATACTTGTGAAGAGAATCACTCACAAGTGAAAGTGAACAAGTGAAAGTAAAGGAGAAATTCCTGTTCTGAACCAAACACAAAGCCCTAGCATAAGGCAGACGTTTCCAGAAAGAAGCTGAATCCGGGATTCTTTTCATTTTTGTGGTTAATCTTCAGCGACATCGGAAGCAGGAGAGTTAGTCGACGAGAGAGCTGTGAGTCAAATGCCACTGAAAAGCCTGTGTGCTACATAGCATTTTTTACGTTGTAAATACCACAAAAGTGTATAGTATATGTCTGAGTGGAGTAAAATAATATGTATTTTTTGCTAAGGGTCCTTACATGCATGAATACATTTGTATTATACTGTGGTTCTGTCGTGTAATCCCCTGACTCTTTTCTCTTTCTTCGCCACTCGGAGTAAAACACATTAAATGAATGTATATGCCGTAAGTTGCAACAACTGGGATATATAGTGTCGAAGTCGACCTCACACAACTAGGCTTCTAGTTTTCTCATTCGTGATTTCTCTTAACCTTACTTAGAGGTCCATGTAAACTTTCGGCGAATGTGTGAATACGCGTAGACGTAGAGAACATTGTGAAGAGACGATGAGGGCATGCCATCAGCATGTAATACCAACCACACGCTGCTCTTATATTGGTGACAAGCAACTTCGGTGAGAGCACACCGAAGAACGCTATTATTTCGAGTGGTTTGTTCGACGGGGAGCATACACACACAGGACATTAAGCATTGTTTGACTGATGCCACACCGAAGATTTGAGAGAGAGACATGTGAAAATGGAGCAACAGAGCGTTGTCGTTCTGGTGCCATATTAGAAAGAAAGTAAGTGGAGACTTAGTGGGACCGCGCTCTCTGCCATGATATTACAAACATAAAACTGAAAATATAAAAGGAAAGTAGGAAGTAAATGACGAAAATATATCAAAAAATCCCACACGCGAGCAATTTGGTCTGAATTACATGTATAATTCTTGAAAAAATGTAAACCAAGTAAGTGTACCTTTCCACTGGTTAGGGGAACATTACCAACGGAGAAGCGACATCCCGAGAAAGCTCATTAATTTCACTGCTGGCAAAAAAAATTCAAGAAGCTGGGGCGAAAGCATTTACAAGGAATAACATAGAGGACCGAGTTAACTAAAATCTTAACTGAGGATTGGATATGGACTAGTTGGCAATAACAGTTTTACTATTTTTCCACAACCTCGCATCATTGAACTTGTACAAAGGCACACGTGAAGAGGCGTGTTTTCAAAAGGATTAAAGATACTTCGTTGTGCCATCAACACCTTGGCTCAAGTTATTAACCAAAGGACTATTTTGGAAAACCATTTCAAGCTGGAGACAGTTGGAACAGCACTAAAAAGTTGTTCGTCGAATCTCGGATTAGTGTGGGATTGGAATTCTAAAAAAGTACTTCTTAAAGTATGTATGTGTACTTACCTATATATCTACCGAAGGTTTCCATTTTCCGTTCTTGGTCTCATAAAATGGAAGTGATAAAATACATAAAGGGAAAGAACGACTGGAGATAGGAGAGATACCTTCAAACGGGAAGTATACATTGTCCCCTGGTTGGCTGTCATTGTGTCGTATAATCACTTTCTCTACAAGTTTTTTTACTGTCAACGATTCATGATAGTAGAGCATATTCTTAACATTAGAATTGGAATGGGCATGCCTTTCCCTCTTTCTTGAATCACGCTACGGAGCAACTAACATCGCGAGAGTAGTAAATGACTTTTTTGTAGCAACTTTCTCTTTCTTCCTTTGATTTCCTTTGTGCAATCAAATCAACTGAACCAATGAACCAACATTTGACAACGAGTCACACATCCGCTTCGAGAGAGAACTATAACCTTTTTCAATCAGAAGCGTCTGATAGTAGTTTTTCATTATGTTTAATTGTTTTCATTAAAGACCGTCTTCGTAGGATTATCGACTCGGAGAAAATTTTGATTTGTGAGAGTAGATTGCAGAGATTCTGATTGATGATCGGTGTACTTTTCTCAGATTTAGTAGCAATCCCAGTGGCACTATAGAGTATGCTTCAACTTATACTTTCAAGACGTACTAGGAATCGCGATTCCATCGTGTGTGCTACTATAAAACATAAATTAAAATAGTGCATATGTGTATGTATCAGCATTATTCGATCCATTATACTTCGCATAGGTAAATATTGTATAATACGAAATAAGCATAAGGCTATAAAGAATGTGAATTTTTGTTATTCTGAACCTACGAAAGATTTCACATGTTTTAATGTGCTAATAACTTTAGTAAACTATTATGTTGTATACGTTTGAAATAATAAGTAGCACACGGGCACAAAAACAAAGGATAATTAAGAATAAGTTAAACACGATATATATACAAAGTGCAATTCATTGTGTCAACTATCAATTGTTTGCGATTTTGCGAAAGCGGTTTATAATAAAAAATTCATTCCTTCCTTTTCCTCTAAGCATAAAAGTTTTAAGCATTTACTTTTTTTGTTTATTTTCCAAAGAATTTCTCGGAGGATATCGGGAAGGAGAGCCGATTAGAGGATTTACTTCACAATGGAGGACAATAGTAAGAGGCAAGGAACCAGAGTCTTCAAAAAGAGCTCACCGAATGGGAAGGTACGTATACAAACGTCGGCTAGAGAGAAAGTTTTCGCACATTCAACTTCCGCTTTCTCCTCTTCTTGATTTAAAGATTGACTGCCTGAGTATACCACAACAAGTTCACTGTCAGAGTTTGATTTATGGAGCAATTATTGTCCAATGGCCTTTGCCAAATCTGTCTTGACCTCGTGTAGCTGTATAGTTTATGAGAGAAGGGAAAAAAGAAAGTGTTGGCATGAATTCTCCCTTGTTGTTTGGTTGTACATTGCCCAAGTGTCTCTGTGTACTCATAAGACACACCTTTTGGAGTAGATTTTGGCCGTGAGGAGAGGTTCATGTGCGATTAGTCATGTTATATTGTATGTTTGGATGAAAAATGGATTTTTGTCAGAGACACGATGGTTATGGCAGAGACAAGATGGATTACGAATTACAGAGTTTTTTTTTTTGCTTTTTTCGCCCCTTTTTTCCGGTTCACATTTTCCCTAATGGGTATTGGTTCAAAATGTGACAGATTGCACATTTCTAGCTTTCACAGCAATGATTTCTATATAAAACATGGCGTAATATTTGCCTTTCCTTTACAGATCACCGTCTACCTTGGAAAGCGTGACTTTGTGGACCATTTAACTCATGTGGACCCTATTGGTAATTGACAAATCTAATTTGTTTTTGCGCTCGCTTCAATTTTCCTACGCAATAGATGCTTCCTACTAAACATACAAATAAACTTCCAACTTTACATAGTTTTTGATTCATCATATAAATATTTTTGAAGACTTCAATAATGATGAATGGGAAACAGCATTGAAGCATAATAAATTAAATGGGGAAAACATGCCTTTGAGACAAACAGCAGAATATTTACATCATTTTTCCATCATACTTTTGTACTTGGTTCCACCAACTTTTATTATTCCTGATCGAAAATTATTTGCACGAGCGCAGAGCGGAATGGAAGCATGGAAATACTCGGGAAAGTAGAGGAAAATAGGACATGTGGTAAATTTAATTAGCTTTGTGTGCGCTATAAAAGTCTGGAAGGTGTGTAGGCACACTATCTTTCGTGTGTAACATAACATGGCGCAGGTACACTCATCCTTGGTCTGCTCTGATGTAACGTTCCACAGCCGAGTTTTATACATGACTGCATTTGTATCCACATGTTTTTTTTTTGTTTTCTCTTGTACAATTCCAGAGCACGGGGAGGAGAATCAAATAATGTGGCACATCCGTAATTGCATACCTTCATTAATTGATGCATACTGAGCATTGTGCTAGTTTTGTGCGCTGTAATAAAAGGGAATTCTCGTCGCGCAAGATAAGAGCACACTGCGTGGCAATTTCCTCTTGAGAATTACGGGAATCAGTAGCAAATGGAATTCTATCATTTTATTTTTTAGATCTGATGTTACGAGAGCAGAACGTAGAGAAAAGGAGAGGGAAAATGCTCACTTTCCCTGTGTTCTCTTCTCGTGCATTTCCCTTGTTTGTATTTACCGTGCATCCTATTTTGAAGGCGGACGTGTGGTGGGCCATTGTGTGTGCTAAAAGAAAGAGGGAGTAATGCGAGGTAACCGAAATGTGGGGTTTCTCCAAGCACACGTTCGTTCATGTCCTGACCGATAATGTGTGCACATCACTTTCGGGTTTTGTGCACAGTGGACAAAGGGCGTACCTTTCGGTGTTACATACAATTGGGAGGAAAGGGGAATGAGTTACGAGGAGCGAATGGGTCCATCCATTCCTTTGTATATGTGCTTTATTTCGATAGTTGTACGGCACGAGTGTTGGGAAGCTGCTTTCACTGTCAAAATTCTTGTGTTACAACTGCGCACATTGTGCTCCTAAGTGAGTTTTCCTCCGTACGAGGAACAGCTTAGATGTAGTATATAAGTCAACGTGACTAGCCCATATCTTAAATCAATAAAGCTCTTAAGCCAACAGATTTTTATTATTCGATTGACTGCCCAGTTTAGTGTGGACCTGGGAAGTAGTCCCATTCCATGATCGACTTTTTTATCGTAATGTTCCAAAGATAAAGTAAGTTGTGCTTGTGGATTAAACTACGATTTGAGGATTTGTGCTGTAAATCTACTCGCCAGAGTTGTCTGGCTCATATTTGCGAAACCTATTCTTATTGCCAAACCAAGGCCTTGGGCTTATCTCACACTTTGATGAGAAATATTAACCTAGCAAACTTTTGAAATTTTACCCATAAAAACTTTTTAGGATACGGATTTGGAAAATATATAACTGAATTGGGTGCACATATACACGTGTGCTTCTCGGCACGTAAAATATCAATCATGCTCTAACCATAATTGTATAGCATTGTTGCATTTGGTCATTGAAGCAAGCGTTGAGCTTTCTCTAATTGTTTTCGTCTAATTGCTTTTATTATCAGCGAAGTTATTTGGACAGAGATAAACAATCTAGATTCGTCCCTGATCAATTTGATATGGATTGACAAGGTGCTTGCACATAGACAAGTATTAAGTATCCAAGTTGTGGATAAAGCTGCAATAATCAGATTCATTCCAGCTCCGTATGAATTGATTTTCCCCAATTGTCCAGATTCCCAATCAACTTAATGCGATTTCTGGAATTATCTGCTATAGAATTTATAGATAACAACACCTCTGCAATCGAGTCGCAAATCATTAAGTATGAACTGCTCAGGAAAAATTCTCTTTTTTTGCATTTTTCGCGACTTTGTAGTGTTGTGCAGAAATGATTAATAGCTGGAAGGAAGATGAAGATGGACAACTTGTTTTCATTGTATTAGCATTAAGGCTTCTGTTCCTGCATATGATATTCACATATTATCCATATTTGATCTTAAAATCATAAATTCAGAGAGATCCACAACATTTTCTCAATCGAGATTTTGATATCGTAAAAAAAATCCTTTTAGATATGGGATACCTGCTGCCGTTCATTGTACATAAGAAAAGTACGCGTGTCCATGCATTATTCATGATATAGTTCTGAGAAAAGACTGGCGCTGTGGAAGATAGGAAATTGTTTGTTTGCATTTTGTATTAGAGTTGGAGATATAAACAAAGTGGTGAGCGAGCGCCCCGCTTTCATTCCATATTTAACTCCCAGGAACAGACAGTTGCGTAGAGAGTGTAAGTAATGTAATGCTGGAGTGGATCGGAGGAGTACTTCCCTATTATTGTGATTATGGCACTCACAAACGGACGGAAGGGATGGATAAAGAACCTGTGAGCTTGAGTCTGTAAATAAATCATGAGTGCAAGCAAACAGCTTCATCAAACTCATCTCCTCTTCTTCCTTATCACAATCGCCATCAACAGACCATCCATATATTTGTATGCACACGTTTGGGACTCAAAGCAAAGAGAAAAAATATATATCAAGCGATGAAAGTGAAACCAACTTGAAGAGAGAAAATCGTCTCTCTACAACATTGTTTCAAAGAGAGAAGTTGTGTGCTGCGTTGTACATTTGCACACTTTACAACCTTCAACGTATATACTTGGCATGTGAGTTACGACAAGTGTGTGTGTGTATGTGTATTTATTTTCGTGTATATTATATCCCAAAGGACTAGTAGTAAATTTACTGTTAGACATGTAGGCAAATGGCAACACTCTTGTAAATAAAAAAAGTTTTAATGAGAGCCTCCTTCATTCCACGCTGTTGCCTTCCAAATGACTCCACACATCAAAGGATTTCCAGAGAAAAATGTTGATGCAGATGAAGATCCACTCCTAAATTACTTGTTTGTGTACGTGTACACAAAGTCGCTGAGTAGTAAAAAGATACTTTTTCCCCGTCCACACTTCACACGTGAAAACGACGTCTCTTTTTCTATGATGTAGCGTTGTGCAACACACATATACATTCTGTTTCAATTTTCGATGCAAACAAATACCACCGCAGGGACTCTATTCGAGTGTATTACGTCTAAAATTATGAAATTGACTTTTTCCTTTGCTCCCACTTCCAACTTGCTTTTGATGACTGGTGTTTTCATGCGATGTGGTAAAAAGTCCACGACTCTCATGAACCGTAACGGCATTCCATATTTAATAATATTCTAATCAAAGAGAAGAGCTGACAATGAGTACAAAGGTGATTGGTTTCAGCATGAGGGCAAATAGTTTTTAAAGAAAGATTTTTGTGGTGTACATTGTCTGCTAAATCCTTGAAAGTGGAACTGACCTTTCAAGGAAAGTTCTAATTTTGGGACCAGCCATTCCGTCTGTCTGGTCTGGTTTCCTTCAGAATATGACAGAAAATATCATGATATATTTCTCACATGTCTGTTTATTCCTATCTGCTAATTGGGAAGCATGCAAAAGCAGACGTATCTGTAGTATATTTCTTTTTGCGTTTCAGTGTAAAAAAAATTTCGATGCTCCGCGCTGTTTTGTAAAGTTGTAACTTTAACTGCGAAAGCAACATAAAGTTCGGTTCACGTCTTGTGTAAATGGTACATCTTTGTACGGAACATGAATAAGAAAAAATCGTGTAAATATAATAATAGGTTTTCTGAAGGATTTCCAAGAAATTTGTGCGAGCTTCAAAAAGCACTGAGCTTCTCCTTGTGGAAAAACATGAAGCGAAGAAGAAGCATGAATTTAAATAATCATAGGATTACAGAAAGTAAAAGGCATATTTGCACATTTATGGAGGGGAAAATTCATTTTCCTTGTTCAATCAAATGGAACTCTTCCTTTACGACACTTTTCCTTCTAGCATTTACATACATACATTTTACATGTACATTTGTATTTCAGTTTAAAGCATGTTTGTTTGTCACTTTTGGTATAGCAGAGTTGTATGCTTCTAGCACATTGGCTTACATAAGCTGAAGAGAATATATAAGTCCGCTTTAAAACCAGTCGGAGATAATTTGCTTATAAAATATCTATACGCAAACATATAAGCTTGTTTTTGCAACGTAAACAAAATTTAGCACTACTTTTTGACACTAAAGGATGTAGTAGTATATACTCAAGCTCAGAGTTCACTTTTGTGTTATTATTCTCGGGATCTGCAACAACAATTTTGTGAATAGCATGCAGACAACAGTTGTTGTGAATGTTTTTGCGAGAGGAGTAGCCAATGGGAAAAGGGAAATTTGATATTTTGTGATACTTATACGAACCCATAATATTCATAAAGCCTTGTTATTATTCAACTGTCGAATAAATGATGACAGAAGCGTCAGCATCATCCTCTCTCCGTCTCTATTTCTATTCTCCATAAAAACGAGTCACGTCATGTATACATTACTGTGCGCTCTTTCTGCGCAGAGTGTGGGATGGCAGACACCATCCGTGACAAGATCGTTAAACCAACCATTCTTTTCCATTGAAAGCTTGTCCTTCTTCTCCTATTTCTTGTGTCAGTTTGCCCATACTGAACAAGTAGCCATTCGTTCAGAATATCGTAATGGTAAAAAAACGTGTGCCACACTGCCACTCCACCACCAAAGATGTGCATATTTTCATTTCATATGTCTACTAAAAGGAAGCGTCTTTTTCCAGTATGGCACTGATGCTGTCTACAATGTCACAACACATCACATCATACCACACGTCTCACATCCATCCATCCACATCCCCTTCAGCTTCTGAGTAGATCCTCGCTTGTAATCTACAATATCCAGTGAATAGTAATACTACACTCCTCTCTCTTTGCAAAGCACAGGAAAGAAAAGAAAAAATGAATAAAAGTATATGCGCATAGGTAGGTGTATTTATTCTTATGAGTAGTCGTACATCATTAAAGTAAACAGATACGACTTGTCGGAGAGAGAAAAAAATACTGAAATATTCAGTTGAACCACACACATGCACGCACATACCCAGTCTTACTTGCTCATTCATTGTTTTTTCTTCCTCCAAAACTTCTATTTTACTTCTTTTTACAATACAATATGTAATCCAGTGTGATGATAGGAGAACGGGAAGCAAGTCAATGACGATTATGTTATGTTACATTTTACTTGCTCACCGCAGCCTCTCCATTTTTTCTCATTTTCTACTCTCCTCGTGTGTGTGCTACGCATTTCGTGTCATGCTGCCACTACCTTTAACAATATCTCTGAACTTTCGTAATGTAAATTTATATAAAAGTTTACTTTTGTACTTGAGTGAGCACTGTAAAAAAGTCTGAAGGAGGAGAAAAAAGGCTCCACTTAAAGTCTTGTATAAAATATGAGGTTGAAAGAGAAAAATATTATATCTATGTAAATGCATTCCATTGTGGGGAATAATACGAACGCTGAAGTTCGTCTTCATGGAGGTAATATTTATTTTATGCTTGCTTCCCTTGTGTCTGATTTTGAGAAAGTAAAATGGAGTGGATTGCACAAGCACAAGTAGATGGAGAGTACATAAGATAGGGAGAAGAGGCTTCCAGGCACACGGTCATAAATATACAATGTTCCATATACACAGCCGGTTTTTCTTAATACTTTTCCAATTGAAGCTGCTCCCAACTGCTTCGTATCATCGTCTTAACAAGCTCCGAGTTCCTGTCACGACTATGACTGCCATGTATTTATTTACCTTTCCGTTCGGAAAGTATTCAGGTTACGAGGCTCCAAATGCTCTTACTTTGAGAGCTAAAAAAAGGGTAGAGAAGATAGGAAGAGCGTTCTAATTGAATTACGTTCCCGAGCAGAGCACGCATGTACAACATTCTTTAATAAGTTTCTTCTTCATTTATCTTCGTAAACTGGTTTCCTTCTTCTGCAAAAAAAATTGGATGAGAGAGGAAAATGAGGCGTAAGTTACTATGTATATTCTCAAACTGGTGCTCACCAGTGATGCTTTCTCCACGGGTTTTACAATGATGTGCCGCACATGCAAGGACATTTCTTTTTTTTCCGCTTTGTAGATCTAGTTCCAAGCTTAACTCAAGGAAGTCGAACGTAAAAGTAAACAAAAAGAGAGAAAAGAATGGGATTATAGATTAGTGCTTTCTTCGCCAAAAAAGGAATCACTAATCATATTGCGATAAAAAGGGGAACGAGTACAAGCTGTGTTTTAGTCGTTCAGCGGCTTGGGGAAAATGGGTATTTCCTCCAGGCGTCTCCAATAAATGGTGTATGCAATTGTGCTTAATTCACGTGGAAAAATATCATTAAGGAAATGGATTCAAATAGATTCTGTGGTGATGCGATGGTGGTTGATCGGATCACCAGAAGTACAAGTTGCTATCTTATATTCTCTATATGAAGATACAGGAATACTTGAATAGAATCTGTAACCTCATTTGTTCATTGTGTGACATTTATAAATGCGACATATGAATATACACTGAAAGAATACATTTTTGCTACATCTACATATGCTTTCACACAAAATTTCCACAATAGACTTTTTCATATTGTACATCTCCAAAAATCCAACAGAAAGAGGATTATTGGAGAGGACGGGAGAGAGGAGAGAAGAAAGGTGCGTTTCGCCCCACATTATAAATATTGTAAAGGCTTGTTCGAGGTTACAGCGCATGCATTTTCACCCAACGTTAGTACAAATAATAAAAATACCTACATTATTATCGATTCAATATATGTCCTTGGTTTATGGATTAATATTAATAATGCTTAACACCTGCAAACTCCCAGGTAGCCATATACTAAAGTTGTGAAAATTTGATATGCTGAATTCAGTTTCCCGTAATTTATACAATATATATATATATATATATATACGTATACATAAGTAGACTTGTTATCGTAAAGTTGAAAATTAATTTGTGAAAAAGCTAGCCAATTACAATCTATTAGTTTTATATGTGCAGATCGAGTTTATACGGCCAGCTCTCCCCCTTCACCTTGTTCGGTAAATATATATGTTCGCTTATGCAAATAAACTTTTAAAGGCCATAATAAGTAGGTAATGGAACAAATACACGCTAGTCCGTGTTGCTGGTATTGAAGTTGCTGAAAATGCTTGGAATTGGCTAATAAATAGAAGTCCACTGGTGAATATTAATTAGATCAGTACGAAATTCATCAGCTAAGGTTGACATACGATATTGACAGGGGGTATCCTTCATACCCTTCACTCAACAAATATACCTATTTTCATTAATGTTAATGGAGATGTGTTCAAGCTACTCTCGTAAGAATCGCGTACCTGTCACCTACAACAAACCAGATTCGTTACCATTTACGCGACTTCCATGTGGTTGCTTGGTGGTAAATGGATACAAACCGAATCCAAGAGCCATGATTATGTGCACAGTTGTTGGGTTCAACTCCATTTGTACTGGTTTCATTGGCTAATTTTTCGTATAGAAACTCGACCAAAAATTCTAAACTAGGAACAACATGTATTTTATATGCAGTTATAAAGACTCATGTTTCACCGTCACCCGATACATAGAAAACCACCGTCAAAATGGGCCTTACCAAAATTCCCAACCCATGGAGCAGATAATTGCATCTTGCAAAAATAAACGTCTCGCTTGGGCACTTGTATGAAATGAACACAGAGGATATGAGTTCACCCTATGTCGGCAGATTTCACCGAAAAGTTATGAAAGTGAGCAGTCGTTGAGGAAGCTTCAACTTTTAGAATAAGCTTTCGCTCTCTCTCTCCCTTCCCTTGCCAGAAAATATATGGAGAGCCTATATATTTGCTTAAAACGTGATTACTGAGAGGTAATATAGAAAGCGAAGCAAAAGGACGAGAATTTATGCAAATAACGTTTTTGAGCATCGATTCCCTGAGTGACTAAATTATCAACTGTGGAGTACATCTCATTTCCAGGCTTTCATGTTCTCCTCTCATTAGGGGGAAAAGTGAAGATGATGTTTGTTGATGCAGAGTGGAGTGATGCGACGACGGAGGGAGAGAGAGACGAGGCACAAAGTTATTTTTGATTATGACTCTTACTCAGGCCACATTATTCAAATTGCCTGCTAAATATCCCAAAGGAGAAAGCAATCATGTTGAGCCTTTCTCCGCCCTTTTGCGTGTGACGACGCTTTCCCTCCTTCCTTCTCTCCTTCCTCACTGTCTCTCATAATGTCATCGTTCATTCTTTTCGCTGACAATGTGCCTCTTGATGAGTGGAAGATGACAACTTGATGGAATTGTGTGTGTTGCCTTATTAGGATGTGTTATAGCCTGAGAATATATGGAGCTTTATATAATCCTTTGGTGTAGCATCAAGAATGCATCCGTTAGTTGAGTCTTACTTTTCCTCCTTTTTACGGTTGCCTTGAAATGATGATGGTGATGATTTAGTGGCTAAAATTGCTCGTGTACCATTTAAGTAATGAATGTAGCTACTACTACTTTCTTTTCATCCATCTTTGACTGCTTGGGGAATTTCCTGCAAGTTTTTCCACAATGTGCAGTACTCTGTGAGAGAAATTTTCTACACTCCATCATCATGAGTATATGAGAAGCTGTAGATGAAATGTTCCTTTCCTGTTACAGCAGCATCTGAATTTGCAAAGAAAGTTGTTAATTAAGCTGGAGAGGCTCAGCTCTGTAATCGTGTAGGAAAATGGGCATTAGATAAGGGAGCGAGGGCTCCCATGAAAGGACGAATTGTAAAAATGTAAACCAAGAATTGTGGTCGTAGAAGCGAAAGAAGAGCATGTCTAACTAACAATGTCTAGAGTATGAGAAAGTTCAACTTTTTATAGACCCTTAGTTGAAATTCTAATGTAAATTTGGTTTATCTATGCACATCAACGTTACCATTACCTGTATTTACTGCGCTGCATACTGATAATCCACTCACTCATAAGTCACGGATTCGTTATACTCTTATGCTGTTGGAATGAAAGAAATGAAGTAGAATCACCTAGATAAAAAATATAGCCATGTAATGGTAAAAATACAGGATGGTCTTTGAATGCTATTCAAAAATGCTCTGGTATATATTATGACATTATGACACTTTCATTATTCTATGCCTAATTATGAGACTGAGTTTGCATTTCTCAAAAATTGTAAATTACTTGTGCATTTTGCTGAACATGTTTCAAATTGTTTTTGCTTCCTTCTTACTTTTGGTACAAAATCATGGCACAAGAGCTCCCATCCCTACCAATGTTCAAAAAGCATGGAACAAGAATTTTAGATATGTGGCATAAGATGAAAACACAGTCACCGTATGAATTTACAAGCGCATATTTTTACGGCAAAAATTAAATACGGAGATTGAAGCAGAAAAACAAGTTTTCTCCATTGCTTTTGGCATTTAATTACTTACTTGCACGTGTGTATCTACCTAAATAGTGGAGTTCGTTGTCAACAAAACTTTTACAGGTCATAAGGCGTTTGTATCCATATACTTTTACTTCCTATTACAAGTACAAAGAACGCTTTCAAGATGTTTGCATTGAACATTACACTCATAGATCCCGAAGGATTGAGGTAGAATGTTGTATACAATTTCAATAAATAAGCAAGAAAAAGAACGAGTTCATCCATGCCAGCCAATACTGTCAGAGTAATGAAGAGGATGATGAAAGCACTCACTGGAGCTAAATCTGTGTGACATTGCGATGAAAAGAAACTTGTCGTAATTTTCTGCTGACTGCAAGTGAAAGTATAATATATAGGCATGGTACATTACTCCACAAGACCTTCTCTTGACATTTTCTACGAGAGACTTTCAGTTGCAAGTCACTGTCGTGAAGGGAGCGTGATGAGACAACCGCTTGCTTTCCCTTGAAAGGCATAGCTCTCATGAATGGCTACGAAAGTAAGAGCTGTGTCATAATTGACATCCAAACAAACACTTCGCAACAGTCCTATACATACTGCTCGTCCTCAGCTAAAATACATATATCCGTGGTGGATAAACTCATTCATTATGCTTAGCGAGACGTGATGGTTGGTAGAGCATTAACAAAACGATTTTAAGCAAGACACAGAAATCGTAGGAGTAGTTCGTAAACAAAAGCTGGCATCTAACACCACTTTCCTTTTATTATAAATTAGAGGGAGATATGCGCGTCCTTGAAAGGACATGGAAAAATAAAGCAGAAGCGACAAACTTCGTAAATGATTAATCATGAAACGAGTCAGTACTAAACATACTTTTCATACCATCATTAAATTGTAAATGAATTAACTAAACTAGTAGAATCAACAGGTGTACTTAGGTCTGTCCTCGTTTATGTAGTAACCTATCCCTTGCAGTAAAAATATACGTTGTTCACATTACAAGTTGAGGTCGGGATTTGGGATCGTTGGGACACAAATCTTCCTCAGATGCTAAACTTCGGCAAAGAAGTAAAGTGAGGTATCATATTCCTGACTTTGCGTCAACTGCAACTTGTTTTATTCTCCGTCGTATATGATATGTATACGACCCACCCAATCAAGTACTGATTCTGATTACGGATGTAATAGGATGGGTTTGGTTATACTTATACAAAACGAAATTGGAAACTCCCTTGAGAAATTGATGTATCATTAGATTTTGTGTAGTAATGTCGGGATTTTAGTTTCAACAACTTTCTTCCGAAATTGGCCGAATGACTGGGTCTCCTGTGTGAAACGGGATAAAATATATGTACACACGCACACTTGGATTACTATTTAGCATGCTGTCTCAATGTTCAAAAGAATGCTTCATCCACATTTAACGTCTAGAAAGGGCAGTGTTGAATAATTTAGATGCACATAAATCAGGTTTGGTTTCATTTTCAACAAATATGCTTTAGGAGTAAAATGCACTCGTAAAAATCCTGAATTGTTCAAAAAGAGTTTATAACTTGCCTGATTTTGTTAGAATATATTCGAAGCGGTGCGTTTTTGACAAAATCGTGCAATTTCTGATATGTGGATTTGCTAATGTCTAGTGTGATGTAAATGCTAATTACCTGATACTAGCTGGAACAATATGACATGTGTGCCAGTTTGAATTCTAGATTTTTCAACGGAACTTGTATGACTTATTTCATACACAATCTCTAAACAACTCGGGATGGGCCAGGGGCATGGCGAGACTGTATTTATAAAGTTATTTACAAACACTCAGAATCTTCAACTCTAAATGTTGAATGTAGTTTAATTTTTTAGGCACACGTTCCTTCAGAGTTTCGTTTTTCCGCTAAAACACGCTTTGGTACTGAATGAGTGTCTTAGCCTCGTGCAAGTTGACGACGAACTGCGGTAAATACAATAACGAACAAAGAGCTGAAAAAGGTTATTATTATTTGTGCTGTCTCATGCACCCTCACCAAACCCACTTTCTCTAAAGATTGTCTGTCAGGAAGCCTTCTCTATATAACTCGAACATTTATAGTAGCTTTTGAGGAGCAAATACATAATTACACAAGAACAATATGTCCCATCACTCATGTTTGCTCTGCGAGGGACAGCGATCTCTTATTATGGTTATGGTTGTAGCATATATTGCCCTACAGCTATTATACCTTCCATATGTCAAGCAGGTATACACAATCATCTTATCATATCACACCAGCGGAATCTTGTCGTGGTGTTTGTGCCGTTTTATTACAGAGAGTCTCAAGTATACGAAGAAGGATCTCGGCTTCACCGGGGGAATTCTTGAGTAAAACTGAGAAAATTGGATAGACCATGAAATTTCTTCCAGCAAAATGTACTCAGAAATGGCTGTGATGTCCTAACCTAGGATTGTCGTATGCCATTAAAAAGGAGACCCAACTGTTGTACCTCCACTAGCAGCACGCACCACACTATCGATCAGATACCATTTGCGACAGAGAACTTCAATGCTAAGTGTGCTCTTATCGGAGACTGTTTTGTGAAGTTCTCATCTAAAAATCACATTTCCATTCTGAAGGCGGTGCGTGTGTCCAAAAAGGAATAATAAAAGGAGGAGAAATGTAAAACTTAATGTAAGTTCATCAGAAGAAAGTTGGGTGAAAGCAAAGTTTTTTATGGTAGGATATATACACATACACGGAGACAAATTGCAACACACAGTAGTAAAAAGCTGTTTCCGATTGTGTCAAAGGTTTGCTACAAAGTCGTTCCGAAATGCTTTTCACCCATGTCATCATTGGTTATGTTGAAAAACTACACAAATTTGCAATGGAAATGGCAAATCACATACACTCACAGAGTTAGATACTCTGAGACCCTGGGATCACACATTTATGACGGGAGGAAATGTTAGCAAAGTTGAATCCTTTTTAGGTTTCGCAAAAGCAGCATAATTTTCACCAGAGTTGTCTCATATTTCCAGAGATATATATTTCATATTTCCAAAAGACGCATATGTGAAAGAGTGTTGGCACAAAAGCTCTCAAAGGCATTTTTCAGGCATGTCCTGCAATTAGTGAAGTTCAAAAAACATTCATAGTTGCTTTTAGGTACCAGAGATAGAGACAGGGAAATGGTACAAGGACATGACGTGACTGCCTTTCATGTTTTCGAGATCTCCGGTCCCAGCCCTCGTCCTCTTGCCCTTGTCATTTTATATTAATTGAAAGATTCGTTTCCTTCCATGTGGCTTTCTCAAGACGAATCATTAAATATTTCTAACTTCCTCAAGCACATCGACCTTTTCTGAACTTTTTTTGTTCTTCCGTTGTAAGTATGAGTTCTATAAGCCTAGTCATTACTGTCGTCTGCCCCGTGGCATCCATCGAATCTACTTTCGCCAGACTTCAGGTTAAGTAAGATTCTTCGAAACATTCGGAGCATTTTTCGTATCATTCTAGCAGTATTGTTAAGCTTGTGCGAGTTCCATTATCGTCGACTCACTGAGAATGTAGAATTGACCCATTTTTCACTAGAAATGCTAGTCTCCAGAAAGAAAAAACACGAAATACTTGCTGATGCGCATTAAGTACTTTTTCTTGAAACAAGCATTTATTTTATAACACAACAACGCAAAACTATGTTCATCAATTTTGGATGTGAGATTTTTCTATAAAACTATATATTATGTTCATTTTTTAATTCTACAGATGGAGTGGTGCTTATAGACCCCGAATACCTCAAAGATCGTAAAGTTTACGGTCATGTTCTAGCAGCATTTCGCTATGGCCGAGAAGATTTGGACGTACTTGGGTTAACTTTTAGGAAGGACTTGTATCTGGCATCGGAGCAGATTTATCCAGTTCCGGAGGCTTCACTAAATAAGTCTGTCACAAGACTTCAGGTACGTATCTTATTTTTTATATACAATTTCGTGAAAATACACACACTTGCACTTGTCTGCTGTCGGTTTAGCTTCAACCAGTTGACAGTAAATCCTGCACAGGGATATATTTTTACTACATAAGCATCATCACTATAAAATGCTATATTTGAGGGGAGTAGCACAAATGCATATATGAACGAGTGGAGAATTAACTCGCCGTAAACAAATGAAATGCCCCAGAGGACATTTTCTTTTTTTTTCTCCTTTTCTTTCTCATCTCTCTATCCCGTTGTAATCATGTAAATACTTTTTCTCTGTGAATGATGTGGGAATCCTTCCGGTGGGTCGAAAACACGAAACAACTCTGCTGCTCACTGAGCTAAAACATGATATATCACTTTGTGTTTGTACTATGCACAAATCTCGCTATACTCATAGATATACTATTATATCACATTGCTCGAAGTTGTTCTGTTCCCATTTCATTTTACGTACATCGCAGTGTCCAATTCTCCTGTCACTATTGCTCCAGAGAAAAATGGAAAACTTGATAAAACAAAGTTTGTTAGTGTACCCAGTCTCAAGTCTGGACAGTGGGGGTTTTGTATGTTTATGTAACAATACAGGAAATCATGGACAAACACTCGCATACTGGAGAGGAATCCAGATGCATACAGATGGATGTTTGATCTCGAAGACGTTTTTGCAGGGAATTTCTCCCTAATATATATTAACATTGTGCATTTCTATTGCCAAAGGTTAGAGAAGCACAAAAAAACAATAAAAAAATTTCCACATCTTTACCTTCACTCCCTTTTTCCGATAAACGAAGTACTTTGGAATATACGCATACAGCCAGTTGGATTATATGGAATAAGCATAGACATAGAATTTTTTCACATTTTATGTGCTAGAGATGCTCTAGAAAAAAATATTGTAGCAGCTTAGTTGTCAGCTTTCCCCTTTGGCATGACTTGAGAAGAAAGCGGATGGCTTATCAGACGTGGCACACACAGAAAAATGTACGTATGTATATATGGCTCAACGTGATCATATACTTTTTCTTAAACTAGCTCCTAATTCAACTGTATATAACGTTCATTTTTGGCAACTTGCTACTTTCAAATAAATATGTGTATGGAAGGAATTTTACAGACTTCCCATCCACATTTGTATATAATATGATAAGCTTCGCGAGAGCTCAATTTCAAGAATGCCTTTTAAAAATAGTGGAGTGCTTCTACTCCTTTTTTATGGTCTCGACGGGAGGAATTCCCATTCTCGGAGAAAGACTTATAGAGGCGCACTATAACCATTAATATGCATATCGGAGAAACCCTCATAATTCTCTAGCGACAATAGGTCAATGATTCCTCACGAGGACACTAAAACGTCTAGCTTACACTTTTTGCTGGAGAAAGTAAAGGGGAAAGTCAAGATGATGGTGGTGTCAGGAGCGCACATTAGTCACATTCACGTGTTTGTTTTCAAGTGAGATTGTAGCCAGCATGCATACTACGTAGAAAATTATAATACCAGACTACCCTTCTACAGAAGACAATTACTTGCCAGCGATTGTTTTACAGATCTTAGGGACAGGGCGAGAGTATAATCAGCATGTACTTACTTGTTTCAATGTAATACGATCAGTTGAAAGAGCTTTTCCCATTTCTTGAGTTTTAAGCATAAATGTTCAAAGACTCGTATATCACATATTTAGACCTTTAGGCATCCTAACATATATAAAACTGTGGCCCTATGGAAGAATGCTAGGGTGGAACGGTACGTCACATTATATTTATTTCATTGGTAATGATGTTAGTACTTACGAGCTGGAGAGAAATTGTTTCCATTCCTTGCTCCATTTGTACTTTCACTTCGACAATGGTAACTGCGAGACGTGCTCATGCAGGTCCATTATGGACCTCAATTCATATCTTTAAAAGGAAGACAAAAGGCAGTGGTGTGTGCCATTTTCCCTTTGTGATACAATTTGAGAAGAAACTGGGTGAGTGGAGGAAAGAGACTCAATTTGTATGTTATGTGAAAAGTACAACTGGTCCATCTAATACTAGGAACCTTTTCAATTCATCGCATGCTAACTAAGTTGTGCAATTTGGAGAAGGTAAAATGGACTTTAGGAGAAAGCTAAACGCGAGACGAACGACGATAACAAAAGGGCAAGTCAAAGTCAGAGGTGACAAGAATAAAAGGACGGACTTTTGATGTCTCAACTCTTTATGTTACTGTATATTATTTGTAGTTAGAATGCCTATACTGTAACAACACTATCTTTGAAACTTCTTTGAATTTTTCGATATCGAAAGATTTCGAAAATTCTACCAATAACAACCGACAACCGAATATTCAGTCAAAACCCCTCCTTCGCGATAGCACGACTCGCCACTATGTTCATTATTGTGACTTATTCAAGATTGTATAAATTCCAAAATTTCGGTGGTTAGAGAAAACGAAGCCTTCTTGTTACCATTCAAAGCGAGCCTGAGAGCATCCCTCTGAAAGTGAAAGTTTGAGATGCGTTGTAGGATTGCGCTGCGCACTAGTGCGCACTAGCTTGTTGATTGAATAATCCAAATCGGGCAAATGGTAAAAGTGTGTGCTTGTTCGAACAGCTAATACGAAAGAGATTCACCCACACACGCATGAGACAAACTAAACGAACTCATTTTTAGAATGCCTCCCGTAAATTAGATTATCGAAACTTAATTAACAGCATTTTCATGAAAACTCGAGTGTCGTAGCTGCTAACATGTTCCATGTGAGATAATATAATATGGTTTATTGAAATTGATGGGACATGAAGGCATGATGTGCATGTGTAGTGACGAAGCTATGCATATAGCTCGCTAAAGCTACGTTCACGGTATTATATATTGCTCGTGCTAATGGGATTACTGGCGCAAGCAATATTGGTGAACTTTCACTCAAAATGAGTATACTTTTCACATAACATGAAGCTTGTAATAATGTAGCCATCTCTTCGTAAGAAGATGGTGATGATGACTCGGCTGTATATATATACATGTTATATTTCATTTAATCATTTGTGTTCACCTTTCAAAATACACTAGTTACTAGTAACCCAACCACAATTCTACTATAAGCGTACATATATTTTTCATCGTTTTCTCTATCTCTCGCTTTACTATTGTAGTTTGAGTCCCCCGTGATAGTGCTTTCACTTGCAGTCGTGATTCTCCGAATCTGATATTAATGACGAGCTTGCATGAGGTCTTTCGCTACATGGATGAGCACATAGAATGCAGGAAAAAGTTTTCTTTGTTCTAACAACGAAGGAAATACAACATCAGCCTCGGCTTCTTAAGCTGAAGAAAAACATATCGTTACGCTAACGGTTATGTTTCCCATTAAATACAAGTTATATAACGTGCGCATTTTCTGCTACTTTTTCATGGGCTACTCTCCTCTCCACAATATTTTTCATTGTTCACATGTATGTCAACATTGTGTTTGCATTAGTCGTGGTTTCAATGTCTCATCTCTCAGAGATTGTTTGTCTTCTTTTTTTTCCAGGAACGTCTTCTAAAAAAGCTGGGAGCAAACGCGTTTCCTTTCTTCTTCGAGCTACCGCCACATTGTCCTGCTTCAGTCACATTACAACCAGCACCAGGTGATACAGGAAAGCCTTGCGGAGTCGACTACGAGCTGAAGGCATATGTAGCCGAAAATGTCGACGACAAGCCTCATAAAAGGTATGTGGAATAAAATAAAACTGCTGGTGAAAGGTGCTTAAGTGAATGAATATATGAAAAAAGTTTGCAAAGAAGTGTGCTATTAGAAATGTGATGATAACTACGATGACGGAGGATATCGTTTACTTTCTATACTTTGTGAAGAAGCTGCGAAGAACCAGTCTGCTAAACATCCCGTTCTATACATTATTATATGTCCAATTTTAAAGAAAACGTCTCTTGCTCTTACTTTTTCGACTCATCGTTTTCTTCTCCATTGATTATTTCCTTTATTACGTGCCGCAATACGATGTCAGCGTTTTCCAGTACCTCTCTCTCTCCATCTCTGTGTGTATGTGTTTGAGTTCTTCTCCAGTATTATTATGGTGTTATGGACGATTGGAGACAATTTGAAAGGATGTTTGCGTTTCGGATGATGAAACGCATTGAAAGGGTTATGGATTTAAACCACGATGTACATAAATCTCATAACACTGACATCGTTTTAGCAGAAAACTGGCATAGCACGTAAACCTTTGGATCAGATTACATGTATTCGAATATACACACTTCTTTGTTGTAAAGGTACAAGGAATGTCCACAGATTTCATGTGCTACATATCAGAGATGATTCCGTATATATGTTAATGGAGTGGAGCTAATGTGGTCACACGAGCGTAAAATGGATAGTTTCTTGGCATTCTTCGAAAAGTTCTCTATTCTCTTACAACTGAGATTCCTAATATGTGTGCCTCACCATTTTGTACATGTTATAAATATGTGTGGAGGGTGTTTCATTTATGGCAACAATATACTTTGAAAATGATACAATGAGAAATCTATTATCTCTCATCGATTCCACTGAGAATTCACTATTATGAGGATTTATCGTCCTCTGTCATGGGGGAAGGAGAGAAAATAAAATTAGCAAACATTTCATGTGTGCATACACCATACATACGGAAGAGCACACATAGTCGATTCGATCTTTGATGAGGTGTTTTCTATCGATACACTTCTGTGTCAAGTGGCTGCAGTTCAGAGGAAATTTACAGCCTTTAAAATGTTGAATTACTTCCACACATGCACGTTCGCCCTGTATACTTTATCGTATTCCCTTGAGCAAACATTTGGGAAACGCGATGCTTGACGGGTGTACAATGGGAGGCAGAAAATTGCTTCCACTAACGAGTATGTGTGTGTGCATGTATCCTATTACTGTTTCCAAGTAGTGAACCACCAAACAGGTGTGCCACCTGGCTGCTGCTGGGCTATCATTTTAGCTCCCATGTTTTGCTTCTTGGGGTTTTTATAAAATTGGATTCCCAGCAGATACAAAAAATGCAAGTATGTATATACCACATTTTACGGCATACATATAAACAAGGTTGCTGTCTACCACTTATCTTTTTGTAACTCTAAACAAGCAACTATAATTGAAAGTTCGGGTTAGTCGAGAAGGAAAATGTGGAGTCGTTCCGTGCACGAACAACATAATGACAGCCACAGCCACATGCAAATATATGCCCCTTGTAAGAAGTTTCATTTGGAAATTAGAGGCTACATTGTCTTGTATGGTACTTACCGGCTGTCAATTTTCCGAATAAATTCCTACGTTTGATCGTAGACGATACAGGAGACATGCAGAATTTGGGAATACCATGCGTTCTATTAGTGGAAATATGTATTTCAAAAGTTTGTGCAATGCCAGTTGCGAGAACCTAATTATTTTTGATAATGCATGGGCATTCAGCATTCATTTCGTTTCATAAGGAGAAGGGAGAAAGCATTTCTCTATATTAATATGTACTTGCCCCCGAGTCCAGGGTATTTTATAGCATTCCAACCTGATAGCTTGAGTACTTCGATCGGTTTAACTGAGGAAATCTCTCAAAGCACTGTAATTGTGATTGATCCATATAATTAAGATGAAACTTGCTTTATAATCCCATTGTGTTATATAATCATATCTTGTATATGTACAGCTACAGCACAAGCTCAATTTCTCTTTCCTGCATGCTCGCATGTAAAAACGACGACGACGAATAGTGGGGTTATATAAAATCATGGCAGCTTTGCGAAATAAAGGGTACACATGCTAACTCAAAATCCGACCGCGATGCATGTGCCTGTTCCATGAGAAAGATGGTTGAGAAATGATGTAAAAAATTCATGGAATACCTTCAGAAAATAAGAAAACTTCACCTCATCTCCGTAACCACACAAAGTTTGGCTCCACAGTCGCGCATACTTTTCACACGCTTTTTCTAGATGAACCGATGTGGTTGTCCTTTGCTTTTTACAACTTTTTCTCAGGGTGGAAATAACGGTCTGTGTATAAGTTTGGTACTCCGTATATATTTTTCATTCTCGGTGACACGAACACTTTTTCGTGAGAGGATTAAGCTTTCGTTGTGGAAGAATGTACTAACGGTGTACACCAGTACACCGCATACCTAGAAGTAGTTAATGTTTGTATATTCTCTGGGGAGAAAGTGTCTCCGTCGCACGTAAAATTTGGGTATAGCTCGAGGCAGCTTCGGTAAAATGCTTTAACAAAATTGGGTTGGTTTTGAGATTTGTAATATGAACTCATCCGTCACCCAAGTATAAACTAGATTGCTGAGATTTGTAGATGGCATGTGAAAAAGTGGAATAAAAGAGCATTTTAGAATATAGCAAGAATGTTAAATCTCAAGTCAAGACAGTCACAAATGCTAGTCGTTCTGAGAACAAATATGCCCGTAATGATTTAAAATTACAAGATTACAACGACTCCGTCACTCATGTCCCCATCCCATGATGTTTGGCACCTAATACCTCCCATATCATGGTGAAAGTGAACATGATTTTTTTGTACAATGGGCTTTACTTGTAGACGTTCTTTTTTCTTGGCACGCTTGCGAGGGCGCACTTGTAGCTTGATGTGATATGTTGCAACAGCCATCAACGTTATGAATGCTGGTAGCCAAGCCAAGTAGTCAATTCGTTTGAATGCTCTCTAAAGCCCAATAATCTTGGCTGATTTGGTTCACTTCAATATTTCAGTTACGCGGAGAAAAGTGAAAGTAATACTGGGAAATTGCTTATTGCGGGAAAAGAATTTTCTTTCTTGCGAGAATTGTATATATGAGGAAACTGTTGTTTTGTGTATAGAAATTCTGTCCGCCTTGCCATCCGGAAGATTATGTACGCCCCGGCGAAGCAAGGGGAGCAGCCCTCGATAGAAGTCTCAAAGGAGTTCATGATGTCACCGAATAAATTACACTTGGAAGCGTCGCTCGACAAGGAGTTGTACCACCACGGGGAGTCTATCGCCGTCAATGTTCATATAGCCAACAATTCGAATAGGACTGTCAAGAAAATTAAAGTGTCCGTTCGCCAGTACGCTGATATTTGTCTCTTCTCCACTGCTCAGTATAAATGTACTGTGGCTGAGAGCGAAAGCGAGTAAGTCTATCTACATTTATATGAACGCTATATATGTATATCTATATTGTACGAATTCTCTTCTAGGTACATTTCGATAGAACGTTTCGACTCATATAAGAGTCTAAGAATCTATGCATACGATTTGTTTACTCTGAGGAATTTCATCTAAATCTGATTTAGTATGCGTCACTGACTTTTTAATTTAAAATCACGCTTCCGCAAGCATTCAGCTAGTAAACGATTGAAAAGATGTGGAAACGATTGGTTATTATGTTGATTTATTCAAGCTATATACCATATATAAATTACGTTGATGTTGAGTACACGAGTGTACACATTGCTTACATGTTTACGCATACAAAAAATAATGAGATTTTGACCATTCATATTGCTTATTAAAAGTATGAAAAAACTGTGCTTCGCTGTGCTTTCACTTTCGGAAAGTGAAAGTCTGAAATTTATACTTATGCTTATGTTCCTGAAGATCAAAGTTCATCTCTAGACTATTCTTAATTCACAAAATATTACATAGAGCATGCATATTCTATACTACAAACCTCAGCAACAAACAATAAACAAACAATAATGAACGGATCAATAAGTATTGATGTGAATGATGATGATGATGATGTCTACAAATAGATATTCGTATACTAAAGCAATTTGTTGGGATTTATAGAGACGGCTGCCCTGTAGGCCCTGGTTTCAATCTTTCTAAAGTGTACCAGTTGACTCCACTACTAGCAAATAATAAGGAAAAGAGAGGTCTTGCCTTGGATGGTCAGTTGAAGCACGAAGACACCAACCTTGCTTCGTCGACCATGTAAGTTATATTCTTTATGATTTTTTTTTGTTTGTAAGAGCTTTTTGTTTGCTCTTCTGCTCTCCTTTCGACTTTACTGGCTTCAAGTAAAGAAGCAGGACGTAGATGTAGATTTTCTGGCTTCATCTTTTCATTTTTTTGCGAGAGACGACAAGTCCAATATATATTGTTCTATAAAATACTGTGTGCTTATCGGATTTAGCATTTGGTATATATAATTGGTATGTGATATGAATATTTCCTTTCATGTAATAGAAGCAGGAAATCTACGAATCTAACGTCTTTGTAAGTTCCTTTTCGTGCTGTACAAATCTAATATCTTTCTGTCCTATTAACATGATACGATGATGATTATATAGAGGGAATTTTCCTATGTTGTCTCAAATCATGCCACTGCTTAATTTGTTACTTATAATCTGCGTCCATATAGAATTACGGACCCAGCTGCAAAGGAAAATCTGGGCATTATTGTGCAGTACAAAGTGAAGGTGAAATTATGTCTTGGACCACTTGGAGGGTGAGTTATTAGTATACTTCTTATCACAAACGGTTACGAATTAGCGTTACACTCGACTCGATCCTTATAATAATGTATATAAAATGGCTTACGATTTCTAATCGTGGTTACATTCTTGGCTTCACCGAAAATTGGGAATTGAGAGTATCCAATTCTAGACCCATAGACATAACAGACCAATGCTTCGAAATAACAATAGGGAATATAGACAGGGAAAGTCCCGTAATTGAAAAATGGAAATTAATACATATAATATCAAAGCTTTCATATCGAAAATCCTTGTTCTAAATTCATTTTAGGTGCTGAGAAAGACTGTTGAACTAAGTTAAAAGTTCTAAACGGTGCATGTAAATGTAAATAAGCAATCGGACGATACCTAGCACAAATTAAAACAGGTGCATACATCTATTACTTGCGAATACTTTTTATTCCGAATGTAAATCCAAAAGTTCTTCAAAGTAAATCGTGGAACGAAACAACTTTAACTTTTAATAATGAGAGTTGCTTGAAGGTGTCAAGAGGAAACTTACTGAGCAGTTACTGTTACGAAATGTATATGTACTTTCTCCAACTTTCTCCAGCTGTATATTCTATAGATAGATTTTACTATAACACGCGTATAACCTGATTCTCTTCTCAATCGTCAGCATAAAATAAACATATATATCTTCCTCAAATATCATATAACACTATGTTTTATATACCTTTGTAAATGTAACCAAATGTTGCGCCATGTTTCTTTCCATAAAAAGAGAACAAAGAGTCTGGAAAACATTTTCGGAGCAGGACGTGAACATTTTAATTAAGCATTCACTGTCACATATGCAAAGGAAGGGTGTGGTGTAGTGTAATTTGTTTCTTGTTTCATATGGACACATTTCGCAGAGCATTTTCTCTACCGACGACGACGACGACATGCTCTAATGAATTCGTTTGTTTATCTTCTTGCATGAAATCTTCAGAGATTTATCGGCAGAACTCCCGTTTGTGCTCATGCATCCTAAACCAGAAGAAGAAGAACTCCCTCCATTGCCAAAATCTCCGTCGCAAAACCACCTGGACGGTGAAGATGTTCCTACTGAAAATCTAATTCAGTTGGATACGTAAGTTTGCTGAAAGCTTTCCAGCGAAGCAATGATACCAAAGATTATATAAGAGTAACATTCATTCGACTCGGAAGAGCACTGAAATTTCTCTCTTGTCCTTTGTTTCAGAGATGATGATATTATTTTTGAAGATTTTGCTAGACTACGACTGAAGGGAGAGACGGAATGAGAAGAAGTAAATGATAATGAGTAAATAAATTAAATAAAGAGAAGAAAACTAGCTTACCTCCGTAATAATATGTGTAAAGTGTATAGGATCGTAATAACATGTATGTAAATGTAAGTAAATGTAAAATCTACTTGTTGTATATTGTAATACATACCTGCAGGTTTTGCAAACAAGAAATAGGGAGCTCTTTTGCAAAATACATCAGGTGAACTAGACTATGTATATACACTGGAAGAAGGCTGCAATGAACAAGCAGAAAACTAAAACAAATTACCAGGCTGTGCATTTGAGAATAATATTATATAACTAACTAGACAAAAGAGGAAGGTGTATATGTGGAAGTAATATGCTGTCGTGATTTATCATCTTTCTATGGAGCTGGGGTTGTAAAAAAAACTTTTTACACTAATCACAATTATTGTTACAACGTATTATATATTTTGTTTAGTGTATGCACTATGCACAACCAAAAATAAGAGTTTTTTATAAGTATATAATGTATTAATGCGTGCTTGCTTCTTGAGTTTGATGCATGCAAAGTTATAAATGACATTTTTAAACATTCTCATTTTATGACTTGACGTGAACAATAAGATGACTTCTTTTTGACAATGATATGATTCTGCATAAATATTTTAAAAAGTATAAATAACCGGTTATTCTTCAGTACAGTTACAAAAAGGAAAACTATGTAAACTTAATAATGCTTTCAGACTTCAAATCTCTAATCTAAATTTTTGTACACGTTATGTATTTCGTAGACATACATGCTGATACTTGCTTCATCGAGATCGTATCGTAATATAACTTCCGTATATAACGTATTAGAGAAAGTCTTTCTTGTTTTGCTTCCTTTGTTTTCAATGAATTACGTGAGTTGTTTTAAACTTAAGTGCAAGTAAACCAGCATAATATGTGACAATGCATCATTAACAAATCACACAATTACGTAAAGATACGTTGACTGTTACACTTACCAAACTGTAAGCTCGTCATTTTTGTAACAAACACCAACCTGCAATTTTATTGGGGAAAGGATATAGTATTTAGTAACAAAGAGAGATAAATGTTAAATTTCTTGTTTAATATTTATATTATTTCCAGAAGAAAGCTAAACAAACGTCTTTCGCATAATAGGCACACGCATAAAATGGTGAAACAGAGTATACATTTCTGAGCACATTAAATATAATATGCGTTTTGTCGTCATTATAATAATAAACTTGTCCTTTACCAATATTATAAGGCAGGTTGGCCCAAGCTAAGCAAATTTAATGAAATTCTGTTCGCGAAAGTTATTTTGCGCACACGTTATGTAGATTAACTTTAGCGTAACAAATTACAAAGTGGTACTAAATGTATTGTAAAAGGTATATTATGTCGAATGGACTTTATATGGACTGCACATTCAGGTAAGAATGACGCTTATAAGATAAATGTATTTTTTATGTTTTTGAGACGCCCCGACTCATGAAATAGACAAATCCATATTGTATGGAAAATGGAATACGAATTAATGTTGAGTTATATCCATATGCACATTTTAATATTAATTAATAAATTGATCCAGAGGGTTTTAGCCCTTTTACTATTTTTATCTGCTTGTGGCCAATAGAAAGAACTAAAAGGAAACAGTTGTTCAAGTATAATGGTTTTTAATTCCTTTCCTGGAACCCTTTTCACTGTTACGTATTTTTCTATATAAAAAAATGTGTATTCCAGTTAGACCTTTTGGGAAGGAGAAAGTGTGGAACAGTTTTGAGATTATTTTGGAACGAACACTACGACTCTCCTTTAGATGAGCTAGTTAGACATTTGCACTTCTTGTACGAAGAAAATAAAACATAATGTAGAAAAACGCTTTCTCCAGAGCTAGTGTGTGACTGATTGTGATGAAAAAATTTTTACTCAGAGGTACACAGAGAGTCTATAATCAGCCAATATTAAATAAAATGCAATTTATTCACTCTAGAATTGAAAATGTAATATTTCCATGATTTTTTTTGGCTATAAATGTTACATGTATAAGCATGTAGTAGTAGTACATCAGTGTGTATAAGTATGTCTTTTGAGTTATTTTACGTGCTATTTTTTCGTTGAGGACGACACTGCACTGCGCACCGCTGCCCAACAATCAAATAGTATCCGTAAGCCTTCCACCCTGGACAAAAATGTAATAAGTGTACTATCTTTTTTGTACTGTTTGGAAAAAGCTGTAAGGAAAGATGAAATATAATCTTCTGACAAGCATTATGTGCCAACTTTATAACGCATCAATTTATACAGCGATGAACAACGATCGTACCAAAAAATATACTTAAATATGCACTGATCGTCTTTTCGCTTCAAAACCAAAATCTACATGTTTGATGGATATACACCTAGCTTCAAAGTTTCACCGAAAAAATTTGTGGGATTTCTATACCTTGTTTTTATAATATAATAACGACGATCTGCTTTCCCCGTGGCTCTTGTGTTAAATGTATATATATACACCTAAAATGCTAAAAAAATATCTTTGTATAATTTCTGTTTCTCAAATGTTTCCTTTGTTTTAAAATCTTAATAAATTTTATGCTAATTACGCCATCTGTAACTGAATTACCTGAGTATATATATATATATTAAACACATAAATGTTTCTAAATACGTACATAAGTACATTCACATATCCACACGGTACTTTCCCTGAGGGGATTCTTATCACGATCGTAATGGTTCATTAATCGGATATAAGTCATAAAAACATTCTCCAGCCTTTCATATATCTTCGCATTTGCATGGAATGGAGTCATAATCATAATCATGGGAATCATAGCCCTATTTTGATTGCTTCAAGCTGTTCTCCTTTTCTGGAATGATAATGATGAGGATGACGTACGAGAGCATATGAACGAAAAAAAGAGTCCGGACTGATAGCATATTATTACCATTATCTGGATCTCTGGAACAAGTACTTTTTTTCATGAGGAGGAAGTCCGTAATCTCAACCGGTTCCAATGGAGGCACCATTCCAGCTCCGGTACAAATATGTACAATAAAAATTTGGGTACACACGTAACGTACTCACAGGAGTACTGGAGAAAGTTGGGTGATGTGTCTACTTCTATATAAATTCTATATCCATATTGTTCTGCTGCTGGAGAAATTGTGTATATTGTTCCTAATTTCACCCCATCTGTATGAAAACCAGGACGGAATTATGAATGACGAAGACCAACTTTGGTGGACTTGGATTGTGGCACTCTGAAACACATACGGGCTACATGTGTGTGTGCGCCTTTAGCTTCTCTCTCTCATTTCTTTCTGACGTCTGTCGTCGTCTTTCCCAAATCTCGAAGAAGTGTATCGATCAAGGTGTTATTTTTGTACATGATTATACACTTTTTTTTATTCCAGCAGAGAACAGCAATCGTCAACGAAGAATATTAATCAAGTATGGTTTAATTTTGATTTTGGGATGTGGTTAAGATTTAAGATTAAATCAGGCAGTTGTAAACTAAGTGGAATTTTTCTTATGTTTATGTTTCTCTTATGAATCATTAATGGGAATGGTTCAATCTAAGGAGTAATAGGCTCTTAATTTATAGTTAATTGTTTGTTTTCTTTTTGTTTTGTTTTATTTTTTTAGTTTTGTTAAGATCGTCAATCGTAGATGGTGGAAGGAAGAGTGAGGCTTTCCCCCAATTTATAGTTTGCATTCGGCAGTTTGTTTACTTTTTCCGTCATCCGTTCAGTAATATCTTCTGTGGAACGCGACAGCCGTTGGGCGTTGTTGTGTGTTGATAGAACAGACAACAGTTGAGTCGTATTTGCAGTTGGTTCTGTTCGTAAACTTAAGCGCTACATAAAACTTAAGTTTCAACTTTAGCGACGCCAAATTTTCAATTTAAGTGAAGGCCTAAGGTAAGGATTGTAAATATTTAACACGTTTTCCTAAACTAAATCCTCAAAACTATGATAAAGTTCCTTAATTTCTGAGCTTCTCAATTTCTGAAACTTTGTGCAATTGACCTATATTCTAACGTTTTAATTAAACTTATCCGGTCCAAGGTTGGATTTATTAGTGGAGAAGCTAGAGCATACGAGTTTTAATAAATATTTTGAAAAATGCATTCATATGCAGATAAAAGCTTTTCTTTGATGAAAGTTATCCGTTTAAATACGCTTGAATGTTGAATGCGGAATGGAAGGGGTGACGGTGAATGACAGTTTTCAGGTTTAGGTTTGCTAACAATCGAATGTAAATTTAAACCCTTCTTATTTTTTCTGTTATCAGTTTTGTGAATATCTTTGGTGGGATCAGCAAGGTCGCAATCGGTGTGGGATCTTCCTTTCACCTTCCTTTCACCTTTACCAGTATTTCAATTCGAAACTCTGAGTTCTTCAGTTGTGACGTGCCACGATGCCTTTTATGATAGGTTCGCATCCTATAAGAAGAACGCTGAAGCACTTGAATAATCCGAGACTCGTTTTGAAACCATTCGTTCAGATCATTGCGGTGCACTACAAGATTAATGATCCAACTCATCAAGGCGCTGTAGATTTCGCCTACTGGCATTTGTCTCAATTGCAGTATAAAAACCCAGACGTTCAAGTCATTACCTTCAGACAGTTGACGCCATCACCATTTATTCGAGTATTTTTTACGAGTGGAAAGGAATTGTTGATGGACATTGATAGGCAATCCAAGACCGAAATATACAATCGTGTTGTGGAAACTTTTTGTAAAACTGAGGCTGGTAAGTTTCTGATTTGGTTTAGTAGCTTAACTAGGTTAATTTTTGTAACACTTTAAATTTGTAAAGCTGTAAATTTGCCTTTCCCCATTACAGAATTGGAAGAAGAAAGAAAAGCATCGGAAGTTAAAGAAAATCCTGCACATTTTGGCTTCGGCTGCAAAAGACATTGTATTTGTGAAGTACCCGGCCAAATTCCATGTCCAGGAATTATTCCTCTTCCATACCACATGCGAGGAAAATACCGATTTGGATTTGCTGAACTGGATGAATCGAAATATCTGTAATATTCTCCGCTGCATCCACAGCTATAATTGGAACATGTAAAAAAACATTGATACTGGAGCAGTCTAAAGAGTAGTCAATCATAGGTATAGCTAAGTTTCTAATCTCTGAAAGTGTATCAAACTGTTAAAATGTGGTGTTGTTCGAAATCCGCACAACTACTGTTTGACACAGTACTCGGTTTTGGTGGAACCGAGACGGTCCCCGTTAATAGCGACAATACTCCTGGTACCAGTACGTCATCAGATTCATCCAGACGAAGACCAGAAATAATAATCGATTCGGGGTATGTAGGAAGTGAAGTAGTTATAATTAAAAACGGATTGCGACTCTGTGGTACAGGGGGAGCTTTAGGATCAGCTCCACTAGTTCAAACTAAAAGCTACTTTGAGGTGAAGGTTCAGCAAGAAGGGAAATGGGCTGTAGGAGTGGCCACAAGGAACAGTCCGCTAGATACAGGACCTATTGGATCTGATCCAAACTCGTGGATGCTTAAAAACTCAGGGGATTTGTTCTTTAATGGACTTAGCATTGGAAAACTTGATCCTGTTCCTGAGGAGGGTGATGTAATTGTAAGTTTGCTCACTTAATTGATTAAACTCATACGGTTAGCTATTTTTACACAAGTATTCAATATTTTAATAGGGTGTTAGCTACGACCATATAGAACTAAACTTCTTCATCACCGGTAAAAAGGGCAATATTTCCTTCACAAATGTCCGTGGAACGGTTTATCCAGCTGTGTACGGTATGTTTCATTATTTTACTTTTGTACGTATGTATTTTTATTATAACTGAACGAACTCCTCAAAAAGTTTCACTTCTTTTTTTCACAGTGGACGAAGGTGCTGTTGTTGATGTAATTTTTGATTCGTTTCTTCATCCACCACCAATTGGTTTTGAAAAGATCATGAAGGAGAAAAGCATTTTATAATTTCTAAGTCACCGTAAAGTACGTGTCAGCCCTAAGGTACGAGCTTGTTTTGGTCTTCCCCGGACCGTTCCTAATCACGAATCCATGTACAATTCATTAACGCTGCTCTTCTCAGTGTCTGCTACTTTCTATGTAGGGGATTTACTTGATTTTGATCTCTCATCCATGTTTCGTCCCTCGTCCCCATTTAATGCATCAAAGCATTCAATGATGTATGGCCATAACCTGATGTAATAGTAGTTTGTATCAAATGTGAACGTAAAGTAATAAACTTGCAAACCCTTCCGTGAATCGTAATCAAATCATAGTTGTTTACTGTGTATAGTAGTACACGCTAAGTTTGTTCATAAATTAGAACGTTAGATTATGCCATATGCGAATTTTGATTCTAGGATGCATACAGGGCAAGGACGTAATACTAAAACAATTACGGGACGACCACAGGACAAGATGTATTTTATTTACGAATTTTCACGACAATTTTAACCAAGCATTGAATCTTCAGTGTTGCGATTAGCCAATAGCCTTAGCGCTTCACCCGATCTTAAACCGCACCTTGTGTTCTAAACTTGTGCCAGTGTGTCATCACAAAATCTCGAAACGCCCAGAACGTATCCTTCCCCCAGTGGCTAAATCCTCTGTCCACAAAAATTATCCTTATATTATTTTTAAATTACAAGGATTAGAAATATTTAGAATGTATTAGAGTCACGCACATTCCGAATAAACATCCAGCTAAATGAGCAGCATGGTCCATAAATCTCCATCCTGACACCAATCCAACAACGTCAACGGCAAGAATGCATTTTAGAGCCTGTTCAAAGTAACAAAATACATTTCTTACTTTCAAGCAAAATTTAACCCAAATTTTTGTTTTTGAATTGAATGATGTCTTACGGTATCTGCGGTAAATTGTATTCCAGGTAAAAATATAATTCCCAACTGAATATCTGGCATTCTAGTACAAACTAGTCCTAAGACCCCCATTATTGCTCCAGACTAATAATTAATATCAATCTTTTATTTCGAACAATCCTTGAGAATATTAATATCCAAACAATATTAGGCAACGAAAATTGTGCTGGAAATGGAAACTTACGGCTCCTAACGATGGCACATTGCTCCCGATGAGCACTTTATGTAAATGGGATCCGAGAGATGCGACTGTTCCCGAGGTTAAATACAACGCTACAAACTGCTCTTTACCCATAATTTGTGCTGCGGCTGTGAAAATTAAGGAAAATTTCATTATTCATATTTGATTTGCTATTTGATGATCATTAGAACACCACGATTTTTATCCAAGATTATATATTATTCAAAAATGTCAATATGCATACCTGGTAGGAAAGAATGAAGAACAAACATGTTTGCACAAAGGTGAAGAAATGAATAGTGACTAAAAGTGGAAAATAGCATTGGTAAACAGACGGCTCCTGTAAAAACATAATTCATATTATTCCTTGATAACATACAACAAAGGTAAAATCTGGTATTGGGAATGCGCTAAGCACCCTTCTTCCAACAAGATAAACTTACTTCCCATTGGCGAACAGCTAAAGTAATTGACCATTGTGCCAGTGAGAGATGGAACTCGCCAAGCTAAACAAACAATACCGTTTATCGCACATATCGGCCAAAAAACTTTCTCTCCGGGTGTTAATGAATTCCACCACGTCTGGAAGCGTAATCGAAACTGACTCCGCTGAAATCGTGAAATCCAAAGTATGAGGATAGGTTCTTATATTTTGGAAAAACATTATCTACGCGAGGTTATATTCTCAAGCAAATTACCCGTCGTTCAGGTTCCTGCTCCCCACCACCACCAAACCCTGGAATTTGTAGGTTTGACAGGGAAAATCTTCCGCTGGATACATGTTTCCGGTATTCTTCGTATTGCCAAATTGTACATCCAATAATGCTGGTCGTTCCTACCTGATAAATATAAATATAGCATACAAGCAAGGTAAATAAATTGTACCTCTACATTTACAGGTACTAATTTAGCTTCTTAGTTTTCACTTACCAAAGCCGTGAATGCCACTGGTTTGAATATCAAATTGAACCTATCCATTCCAGACAACCGTTTCGGTACTTCTGGAAAATGAGGCGCTTGATCCGACCTAGATTGGTGGACAGGCTGCCTGCTTCCTTGTGGACTTTCTGGGGCTCGTCTCCGTAAAGTTCTGACAAAAAGGGTATTCCAAGAACCGGAGGAGTACTGTTCTGGCGAATGTCGTGGAAAGACTGCTGTGAATTTTGATTTGGGTAATTTGCCCAACCGTCCGAATTGGATCCAATGGGAATTTATCCATCCTGAGGCTTTAAAATGCTGTCCACTCAGGTGCCCATCTTGGGCAACTTTTGTAGAATTCCTTACATTTGCGAAGTCTCCGAGTATTCTATAATTTTGGCAAAAATATAAAAAAATACACCAATTCAATTCATCAAAATCGAGGCGAAGTTATACATTCGTAACCTAGGCATAATGGGCGCAATGAACATGGGCACTGGGCACCCTGGTCCTGCTGCGATGGAACTATGGAATGCATATTTTGTGAAAAGGTGGGGGGTCGCGCGGGTGGAGTCCATGTCAGTAGTCGACAATCGTCAAAAACCTATATCGGCACCTCCACAATAAAATTGAATTCCGCATTGGAATTTGAAATCAAAATTGGCAATACATGTGCTCTACATCTTAAAAAGGAAACGATACTGATAACCCACGAAGAGTAATGCTGCACTATAACTGATTGCTTCGTGCATACCTTTGCATCCTCCCGGAGGAGGTCTGGAGGAAACTTCGAAGTCTGTTTGAACCACTCATCCTTTTTGTTTTTCTTGTAAAATTTAAAACTGGACCTACACGGAATTAAATACTTAATGGGGACTATGTCCCTAACTTATTTAGCAGCCCTTAGTGCTAGTTAAGTTAACACATATTTAAAGAATATTTAATATGTTCGTTGTCACACGAAAGAGGCACACCACAAGTCAGACTGGAAGTAAAAACATTACACTAAACTCAATGACTAGTACTTGAAATACTAGGATCTATGTGATCTAAATATAATTATTGTAAACACTAAACGTAGATCTTTTGGTCATTTTCAATGAAAACTGTTTACAAACAAACAATTAAAAACAAAATAAATGTTTCATCTTTGTTCACTTGCTCACGAGTGCGAGTCGCACTAAAAGTGTGTATTTTTTGTCAAGAATTCCGGCTCCGGCAGCAGCTGCTTTTTGGAAAATGCGGTCTAAAAGCAGCTGACATTCCGGCCTGTTTTGGGGTGGCTCTCTTGGAGAAAGTTTTGTTGATGCTCTATTTTTTAAGTGGGTTCTTTTCGCTGGAGAAGAAAGTTGAGAGTGGAAGGAAATTTCCAGGTTTTTACATTTTCCAGGAACTGAACGTAAGAAGTCTTTCTTAATAGGAATTATCAAGCATGGGTGTTCTTGGAGCGTAAGTACAATAATTTCATTGATTGAACACTAATTATTAATAATAATAATTGCAACGGTTCTGGATATTGCTGCGGGACATTTTCAATAATTATTATGGGTTTTTTGATTTGTAGATTGTGCTCTCGTCAAGGCATGACCTTGGGCAAGTTCGGTGTTTTTCGCCAGTTACAACAACTACGGATAGTTCCTGCAAAATGGTAAGTTAAATTAATGTTAGGTGTATGAATTCCTGATTTGTAAACGAAATAAGCGATGGAATTTTGTAAATTTTTAAATTCTTCAATCGTGTCTCATCAAACTTTAAGGCTTACAACAACATCGTGTCTCAAATCTGGCGTTGAACCACTTGATCACAATGAGGATTTCTGGCTGAAAAACAAACGTCTTAATCGTCCAGTTTCTCCTCATCTGACAATTTATAAATTTCAAATCACTTCAATGCTTTCGATTACTCATCGAGGAACTGGTTTAGCTATGTCAGGATTGATGTCAGGATTTGCGATTGGTAATGGAAAAGAATCATATTGATCATATTTCTATATAAATATTATCTAGTTCTAGATTTTTAACTATTTTTATGGCATGGTCTTTTTTGTAGGTATGCTGGCAGTACCACATAGTTTCCCACATTATTACGCGTTGCTTTCTGCGTCACCATCTGGAACAGCTATGATTTTCACTGCAAAATTAATCCTCGCTTTCCCCTTCATGTTCCATTTTATGAATGGAATCCGTCATCTTGCCTGGGACTTAGGAAAAGGATTTGGACTGAAGGAGTTGTACATGACGGGTTATGGAGTTCTAGCTACTTCATTAGTACTTTCAATTGCTGCTGCTGCGATGTAAATTTGCTTCAAGAAAGGTTCGAGGTAAAAGTGAAGTCAAGTATTGTAGTCTGTCAATGCGTTAACTAGATAATCATCGTATCCTTTAAACTAAATTATGCTCGAGTTCGATCTATGTCAAAGTATCTCCGGACTCGGACGAATCTTTAAATCAGAATTTAGTTGTTGAATATTATGGTGTAATTTATTCAGTTTCGAATATCTTTCCTGATATATTTCGATTATACCATTGCAAAATGCTGAAGCGTATGAATAAAAATAACTTGATAAACTTGATGCACTGCGTTCTAATAAGATAAGATTGCATTTTATTTTTTGAGGCACCAGATTTTTTGCAAATAGCGTTTTCAGACGTTTCTTGAACGGATACAAATGCCAATTTAATGTGCTTGGCTTACAATAATTAGTCTTTGCGTACAAAATCGGAATAAAACAGAAATAGTTAGCAGCTTATTTTTTAAATTGTTAAAATGCCATTACAATTACACAGATTACCCATATTACTTGCGTCCATTCGTGGCGATTGGGATGTTTTAATTACTTTACATGTAACCGTGATAATGTGAGAGTAGACAGCTTGAAAACATTACAAAGTACAAATGTATGTGAAATTTTGTCTCCTCATATTGTGTTCTAGTATTTGTATATAAATACTAGTTGGAATAGGAGAATGAAAATAGGAAATAACAATTTAAAATCTAATCCTCATCTTCATCCGAATTTTCTGAGGAATCATTATCCCTCCCACGAATCGTTCTAATTACTTGCCGTTTCTTAGCTTTAAATTCTGGAGGATTATACTTATCACCTTCGTAATCAATTCCATCAAGTTTTGCCAGGCGCCACTCCAACATTTCCGTTCTGAAGTCATCCACCCCTCCGAGATCCCCAAAGCCAACAATTCTATCCACAACTTGTGCATCCTTCAGAACCAAAATACATGGGAGTACTTTAATTTTCAAGCGGTCCGTCAGGAATGGTGATTTCTCTGCATTCAACTTGACAAATCGTGTTTCCAAATGGCTGGGCGCAATAATTTTCAGATGCTTATCCACAATTTTGCATCTCTCCGTTGCTTCGCGGAAAAAGTGGACTACAACTTTAGCCGATTTCTTGCTTATGTCGAAGAACGTCTTCTCATCTGGAATTTCTTCGTAGTCGCCATGTCCTTGTTTCCTCCATTCCACCTTCTGCGCTGCGAGTTTCCTCAACATTTTCAGTCTCTCTTCTTTCAATTTCTCCAAACCATCTGGATCCTGAAGACGCTCCAACTCTTCATCCACTTTCTTCTCGATCTCTTTCGTGGCGTTGGCCATCGCCTGGCGAAACTGTGTTTCAAAATTCTCCATAGTGGCAGCCGTGTACCTAATTCTTCTCAAAATTACGTTGCTGGAAACTTGAGTAAGGGCTTCACGTGCAATCCTTCCAGTGACGACGATGAGGACTTCTATCCAACTCAATAAGATAGTGATAGTAGACAGGTTCTATGTGTGTGGGCGACGAATTGGTCTCACCTACAACCTCTGGCAGTCTTCCTTCCTTATAAGGTGCCTGCAACCACAATACATATAAAATCAAGGTCAGAATGGCAAGCATATACCAATACCAAAAGTAGTACAAATTCCAATTCATTTCAAATTGCATTTACACACAACTAGTAAAATGCTACGTTAGTTACACACAAACCTTTACAATAATTTATTTAATTTCCTCCTTCTCCCAGTGACGGTTGATTAAATTAGTCCCCTTTCACACAGACTGTCAATCAATCAAAGGAATGAATCGGCACACAGAAAGAAAGAACATCTCATATTTGTACACAAGTTTTACACGCTATATAAACTTGGCTCGCTGCTGACGAAGGATGAGACAAGGGATGAGTCAACCCACACGACCGTAGAAGTACAAAATGGACATTCCGGTGTCTTTTTTTCGGACACCCACAGAATAGTTTGTCCGAA